>JXCR01128954.1:34772-55812 GCA_002079205.1 Phalaenopsis hybrid cultivar | reverse complement strand
ATATATATATATATATAAAATTAGGTGTTTGAGCCGCCTAGTGTAATTCTTTTGGTTGGCAGAGTTTGTAAGACCCTTAGGGTCACTGCTTCGATCCCGCATATACATACGTGATGGAATTCTTAGGCATATGAGGTTGGTTGGGAGACTGTATAATTGCCTCTGATCAATCTGTATTAATTATTTTCATATATATATATATTTGTAGGCGTTAGCATTCAGGTTGAGATATTAGCTAATCTAAATAAAACAAGTGCATAAAATATTCTAATTAATATTTGATTTGAGTATGATACTATCTAATTTAAAAACAAACTATTGTCTCCGTATGAATTTTTGTGGAATAGCATTACTTGGAGTTTAGCAACTCTATGGATGAAGTGGCTGCCCTGGTATTGCCCTTTCCTGGGGTTGTTATGCATGTATTGTCTTTAAATCTTGGTACAATATATGTCTATATTCTCCAACATTAGGCACCATAAACTCTTGGGGTAGGGTCCTAAATCAGTCAAGTTTGAGCAAGTTCTGGCTTGGTTTGTGTTCGGCACGAAATTAGCTCGTTTAAATTAATTAGAAAAGTAGATGCAACATGTTGGATTTGAACATGCACAGTTCTTATGCAATAAGAAATTATAGAAGCACATGACCACACGAGTTATAGTAATTTAAACTTATATATATATGTGTGTGTGTGTGTGTGTGTGTGTTTTACATTATTATATAAATTATGCATATAATTTTCTTATTTCGAGTTAAATGAGCCAAACACAAACAAACGAAGGTTTGTTCGTGTTTTGCATGTTTATAATTCAAGATTAAAAATTTGTTCATGTTTGATTCACTTAAGAGGAGATTTAAGCACGAGTTGTTCACAAACAATGAGTTTTTTTGACAGACCTACTCTTGGATAAGCAAGAAATATGACTCAGTAACTTGCAATTATAGATGTATGTTGGGTGATCTTATATGTGATTGTGTTTTAGTTAAATAATAGGATGGAATAGTGACTTGACATGGAATTCACTCTGGTGCATGAGGAATGATCGAACCTCGTTATACCTTTCAAGTGAAAGTATGTGTGTATTGTTATTTTAGTATGTTGTTTGGGGACTTCGGCAATGTATGAAGATTGCGAACATTATTGAATAACTCTTACAACTGTAAAAATTTTATCGTAACAAGCACAAGTATTTAACAATTAGTTTGTTATTGTCAAAGCAATCATGTATATCAATAAGCTATATTGTGGATTTGCTTACTAGAACATGTTCAACAGAGGCTCTTGAGTAATATTTAATTGATGACTTCTAAGGTGTCTTGAGATGGTATTAGGAAGTTCATGAGATTTACCATCTCATATACTCAATGAGCTTATTAACTTTGTTCATACAAATTGGGATTAGTGATCATCTAGTATATAAGAACAAAGTTAACATATGATATACTCAATGTGAGCTTGTTAACTTTGTTCATACAATACATATGAAAGCATTGAACCATTGGGGCTGATTTTTGAAGTTAACTTTGTAATCAAGCTCTCAAGCATTGAACCATTTGAGCAATCAAACATCTAAAAGTCATTCATGTTCATACAAATTGGGATTAGTGAGCATCTAGTTACAACCTCGTACTTTTGCATGACCAATTTTTTCTTCATATTAGATTGAGACTCATTTGATTGAATCAAGTTTGATGAATGTGCACTTGATAAATAGGGAGACCACGTTGTAATATATTACATATTTGGGCAAGAGCTTGTGCAAGCAAACCTCATGCTCTCTTAAGTACACCATTAAGCATTCAAAAGCATTTGCAATCATTCTGTCATAACATCATCACGACAAAAATCCTATTTAACTGAATTTTGTTATGCCTCAACCTTTATTTCTTTTATTTCTATTCATCAAACGGTTGAAACAAATAATATCATTTATATTACCAACCCTTATATTACCAGCACAATATATATTTTCACATAAGGCTTCAATAGTTGTTGCAGCCATTATGTATTGTGTTTATGTTAAATTTTTTCATAAATAGTATGAGCAATTTTGGTGAGCAACTCAAAAAACAATATCACGACAATCACAAACTATACCCATATACTTGTCTGAAATTATGAATAAGTCTACCGTGAACGAATTTATGACATAAGCTCATTTAATATCTTCAAAAATCAGCCCCATGGTTCAATGCTTTCATCTCCACAATCATCAATTGTTAATGGAGAGGTATGACTCCTCCCAACTATTAAAAGTAGATTTAATAGTTTTTCATCTAGCATCCCATGCTTTATATATGTTGTTTAGAGAGTAAATTTAACCTCTATCTGCCTAATGATTAGTTTTAAATTTAGATATCGTCGAACCGTATTTGTAATATGTTGACATAAAAATTTTAATTTGCAATTGTAATGACTAGCATTTAAAATTGGGTGAGTCACAATGCACTGCCAAAAGATTAGCTTCTAGAAGCATGTAGAAACCAAAGATATGAAGCACCAAGATCATCTTGCTTAAAGCACTCCACAATGAAACTCTTCTCATTTATTTTATTTTTTTTTTCTTATTGTTAATGATTAACCAACCACTTGATGCAACTTGGAGATCGCTCTTGAAAGCAAATATCATCACAACTTCTAGATAATTCAGGATTACCTCATAACCTATTTGATCTAGATTTTTTATTAGGGGAACACATAAATCATCTACATCTTTTTCTTATGTTAATATGCTCACATGCATGTCGGCACTATTTTGAGTCGTGGAGTTGCACGTTGAAAGCTATCGACTGCCAAAATCGAAATCTCGTCGCCCGCTTCGGAAAGACGTTTAATTTACATATATATATGTATAGTTTCGAAAAATATGAAATCAAACCAACCTCATATTTTTCATAGTTTAAATGAAAGAGTACCGTACCTCAAACCCTATATCTATCCCGAAAGATAAACACAGGACTTGAGGGTGAGGCTCAATCAAATAAACTAAGAAATACATGACATCAGTTTGGTCTGCGAAACCATTTTTATTTGCCGACAAGTTCCTCTATTTAGTACGAAGAATTAAATAGGGTTTATATTAAGTTGGGTTCGGAAATGCTTCGTATAAGTTCAAACCCCTATAGTTAATTACATCTTAGATAATCGAAGTCACCTAGGAAAACTCTCGATAAAAATTAGAAATATTATCTTCAAAGAGGTCAAAAAGATAGGACTTTTCAACGTGATCGAAAAAAGAAGTGTGAAAGGGGAATGACTCAAATTCAGAACATTTATTGTTGAATCTAAAAGGAGGAAGAATTGAGGGATGTCACAGATCGTGAGGAGAACCTCGATGACTTCCCAAACTATCCTAATGTTTGGTTTCAGTTTTGGAGAGAAATATTTAATTGTCTCATCCCGTTAATTTTATTTGTTTAGGACTTACATTTGTGTGAAACAATCACATAAATAGCCTGAAAGATGTGAAGATTTAGGTCGTGACGAATGACAACATCGGAATCCTAAGACGAGTTAGGACTTAGATTGTATAGTAGAGCTATACAAAGGTCTAAAGAAAAGGTTGAGGATTTATGTTGCATAAGCAAAAAAGCTCGACATCCTATGACTTGTTGTTTAATTCTAAGGAAAGATATGTTGTTGTAGATCCTTTTGCTATTGAAGATGACCGTGCTACCCACAATGCTAGCTCCAAGCTCCTCGTCGTGACGAGTTTACATTTTCTGATGTGTCAATTTATAATGTCAAATCTGATGCCCATATGGTTATAGTTCTTTAAATATTATGGGTTATATTAAATTTAATTAGAGCGACATTGATTAGGATCTACAGTTCCCTCATTCTGGTACCACTATTTTCTTTTGGATTCATTTAGTCCAAAAGAATTTACTAAACTCAACTTAATTAGTTCAATACTTTCATTTAGACCGTAGGAAATCTCATTAGCAATCGTAGTTTACCTCCTCCGAGAGATTCCCGATCATCTGATAGAGACGTCTTAATTTAGTTGCAATTGCTGTTCTGTGATGTTTGCGATTAAATTTTGAGTTGTTGTATATTTTGAATGTTGTGAGGGTGAATTTTATCTTTGTTGATTTTAGTTTTGGGTTTTGGTTTTGATTTTGTGGCTATCCTAGCATTTTTTGTTTTCATGCAGGGTGCATCATTGTTTAACATACAAACTCATGACAAGAAGTACAAAAAGGTTAATGAAATAATTTAAAAGTGTGTCTGTCGATTCTTCTCGCTCCACCACCTGAAAGGTCAGTACTTGTAATGCATGTATATAATTTTACAGGGAAATTTAAATTGTAAGAGTAAATGAAAGTTTAGCTACCAAACGCCAAGTTATGATTTTATTAAGTCTTGGAAGATCCTAGTGGATCATTTTAGAACAAGAATATGACAAGTCAAGTTTGCTCTTCAGAATGTCCAATAGATTTCAATGTGCCCGGGGCATGACCCTAAATCACTTTGAAGATCTCTTGAAATATTCTGAGTTCATTTTTGGACTTATCATATTGTTTCATTAATCATCCGAGGTTGAAGTGTGACTACCCCGTTGCTCGGTGAAACTTGACAATTTAATTATCCCCAGAATAGTACACTTGATTAATTAATTTAAGTTTCATTTAAGAGTTATGTGAGCAGGTGCCCTTAAGGCAAGTCTAGGTCATTTAAAGATTATGGTGCCCACAATTAAAGTCAGACTTGTAGTGTTTAAAGATGTTAATCACCAATCATATCATCTTCTAAATCCAATCAATTGAGTTTAGACATTGAGCCTAGGTCACTACTAAACCTTTAATAATCATGATAGGTGGAATGGTGATTATCAAAATTTTGATTTAAGTGATATGTATCTTTATCAAATAGTCAAAATCATCCTTAACTTTGGGCTTGAGAAAAGTAAACTATCAGCTTAAGCCCATCACTTAAGAATTGTTTGATCTTAACTTCCAACTCACGAAGATTATGAAGATTATCATTTTGTTGATGTTATGCAAAGGCGGTGAATGAGTTTCTACCTTTTAATCCCATTGTATATCAACCATCCAAGCATGTTTATTATGATCAAAATTACCCTTTTTTCCCTTAGTTAATCATATATTTTGGTTAAGGCACCAAAGTCTAAAACTATCACTTTGTCCTTAGGGGTATTTCACCTCATAACTCATTAAAAACAACCCAAATGACTTTAAGGGTTTAGAGTGTCATATCCATGAGGTAATTATAATATTAGAAGAGAATATGTGGACTTCCCAAAATTTAATTTAATTTAATTATTTATTTAAATTCAGAAAAAAGAATTTTTAGAAATTAATATATTTGACTTTCCAATATAAAGTTTTTATTTATGACAAAATTATTAGAGGTTTCCCTAGGTCAGAGAAATACTCATCCAAAATTTCTTGATTTTTTTGAGCTAATTTATTATAATTATTTTAATAGGAAAATAAGGAAAATCCACTTTTAAGCATTTTAAAATTTATTTTTAACTTAAGAAAATTAGGAAAAATATTTTTAATGAGTCCCAAGTGATCAGACAGCAATTATGAATATTTTGAAATATTTTGATATTTTTGGGATTTTAATAATTTTTAATAATTTTTAATTATTTTAAAATTCAAAATAAAGCTAAAAAATTAAGTATTTTCTAAAAAATAATTTTTATTTTTCCCAAGTGCCTCTGATCACAAGGAACTCAGAAAACCACTTTTCATAATCTTTCCAAGTGTGTTTAATTTAATATAATTTTTTTTTGTACAAAAATACAATGTTCCTTAGAAAATCAACTTTAATGCCTGAACTTAATCAAATAATTTTTAAATTTTTACAGTGGATAAGCATGATTTTTATGAACAATGTGGAATTGATTTTGTCAATTTTTTATAAGTACATATTTTACAAAAAACTAACACAAANTTTTAATTATTTTAAAATTCAAAATAAAGCTAAAAAATTAAGTATTTTCTAAAAAAATAATTTTTATTTTTCCCAAGTGGCTCTGATCACAATGAACTCAGAAAACCACTTTTCATAATCTTTCCAACTGTATTTAATTTAATATTATTTTTTTTGTACAAAAATACAAGGTTCCTTAGAAAATCAACTTTAATGCCTGTACTTAATCAAATAATTTTAATTTTTTACAGTGGATAAGCATGATTTTTATGAACAATGTGGAATTGATTTTGTCAATTTTTTATAAGTACATATTTTACAAAAAACTAACACAAAATATTTACATTTAATTAAATATAGAAATTTACAGGATAATTCAAAGCATCATGATATTTTTCCTAGACTTTTCTCATCATAGGAAACCTACTAAAATTATTCCCATAATTTTTCAAATAATATTTTGATTTATATAATTAAAATGACCAAAATGGTCAACTTAGCTTAAAAATTAGGGCTAGCAGCATAGAGATGTTTTCTAAACTTGGAAAAATAAAAAAAACATCTTCTCTGTGATGAGGAACAAAAACTAAAAATTTCAGGTCATGGTGACCAATATTTAATCATGGAGAATTAAAATACCATATAGGGTATTTAATTCATTACAAATCATGGAATAAGAAAATAATTTTTATTTTTAGTCCTCATTATTTTCCTCTGTTTACTGAGTAAGTGAATATTTTTATTTTATTTTTATAATTTTTCTAGAAAAAGATATGGATTTTTGAAGTTTAGGCATTTAAAATAATTCAAAAAAATCTATATTTTTCTACTTATCCTACACGGCGCCAACTCAACCTATGGCGGCTCCGAACTCACACCCGACACTCCGCTATTTGATTCCTTCATTCACCTCAGCTACCATGCGGCCCGCGGTTCACGCACAAAGAGTTGGTACAGCCTGATCTCCTCCGTTGATGAAATAGACGTGCGATCGGACGACTCTCCGTTATCATCCCCAAGTGACCTAGCTCGTAAGCCATTCACACTAAAACCATAAGATCTTGGTCTAGACTCAACCAAATTGCATGGGGTTTGTTTCTAAACCTTCATCTACTCTAGACGAACCTATCCATACGATATATGTGGTAATAAATACAGTAAATACGTATAATGAAGAAAAATAAGCTCGGATTAGGGTTGTGATTTAATACCTTTGTTTGAGAGGGGAGGCCTCAATCAGATGGTTGTGGTAGCTTTGATTGGACCCAATGAACCTCCAGATGAAGTCTCAAGCCTTGGTGAATTGTCTAGGTATGATTTCGACCAAGGTGGATTTCAGGTGTTGGTCTAGAGCATGTTAGAGGCTATTTCAGAGGGGGCTTTTATGTGGAATCAGCCTCTTTTACTGTAGGGATGGTGCGTGCATAATTAATTGAAGTTTGGTGCACTGTGGTGGAGTGGAGAGATCTGTCCTGGTTTTAGGGCAAATTTCAGTGGAGAAATTGGCTCTAAGGGGTGGCTATTAGTGACCGAGAGCAAATGGATTGCACTTGAGGTGGTTTGAAGAAGCTTTAGTGAGGTTTTGGAAGAGTTTCCTTAGGGTTCCAAGCACTCTCTTCTTTGGCCATGAAGAGCTCCATTTAAAGCCATGCTTGCCTGGTGGAGCTCAGGGCAGGGAGTTGGGTGCTAAAGCTTGTTGAGGTGGAAGGAAGAAAGGCTCTAATGGCCAATGGGAGTGAGCCAAGTCAGGGAGGTTTAATTTTGGGTTTTGGCCACTTAGGGCTCCCTTAGGCTGAAAATTTCCAGCGGCTGAGGTCGTGGCTGGCCAGGGTATGGTCACTTATGGCTCAGGGAGGCCAAGGGGTGCTTAATGATGGTTAACTCCTAAGGGTAAGTGATGATGGCCAAGATATTTGAGTTTAGTCCAAATATTGGATGAAATCCCCTAAATCAAGGGACCATTGGTCCATAGCTCACCTTGGTTGGTTTAGGTGGGTCTAGCCTAGTCCATAGGGTGTACTTGGTGGTTGTCATGTCATCAATTTGGTGGCTTATGCATTGCTAAGTCAATTTTGGTGCATGGGTTCAATTTGGGTCAAGGTGGCAAGAAGTTGGGTTTGTGTTAGGCTAGCCATGAAATTGAGCTCGAATGATTGATCAATATTGTGTGAATGATTGTCATGAAGGTTTTTTGCAAAGGATTGGAGTAATATTGAGTTCAATTGGAAGCTCAATTTGAAGGATTTTGGGACTTTGGTAAACTTGGGCATGTTGGCCTAGGCTTGGGTTTAGGTTGGGCTAAAGTTAGGCTAAGTCCAAATTTATGTTTGAAAATGGTCTATAGGAATGTCATGAAGAATTTTCAATATAAATTGGGTGTCAATTTTGGGGTTAAGGCATTCAATTTGGTAGAATTTGGGGACATAGAGAATTTGGGGCAAATTTGGGGATTTTGGATTTGGGTTAATATTAAATAAAATTGAGGCTTCACCAAGGCAAATTAAAGGTCCAATTTGATGTGTAGGGTTGTTATGAAGAGTTTAGGATTCAAATTAGGGCAAATTGAGTAGGTTATGGGGTTTAATTTGGTGGGGTTAAGTCATAGGGCCAAAATTGGGGGTTTTGATTTGGATCAAAATTGAGCTTAAGACATAGGTCAATTAAGCTTGTATTTTTTTTGGATTGATCATATGAAAGATTAATTTGAGTTTATGGTTGAAATTGAGGGGAATTGGGGCCAAAGTGATGAACATTTGAATTGAATTTGGGAAAAATGGGTCTTTAAAGGCAATTTAGGGGTATTGGTCAAATTCGGTTCAATTGAAGGGTCCAAATTGGTTTTGGAGACATTTGAAGTGATTTTGGATGTTTTGGAAAAGTTTGAGGTGCCAAGGGTATTTTTGTAATTTTGGTAAATTTGAGGGTATTTTGGTAATTTTGGCAATTTTGAGTGGTTTTGGGCCATTTGGGTATTTTGTGTTAATTTGAAATTTTTGGTCAAATTTAGGGTTTTAATGGCATTTAGGTAATTTGGCTGGATTTATGGGCAAACGACCAAGTTGGATTTTTTGGTAGAATTGGGTTGCCAACCACTATGTATGAGCAATGGACCAATGGAATCCCCATTTGGGTCCTCTATGTACTGGTGTTAGCTAAACCCTAGCCTAAGGCTAGTGGGTCTAGGGGATCATCTACATAAGTCTCAAAAAAGATGAAGGGATCAAAGTCAACAATTTTGGGTTTAGAGTTGTGAGTGGATATAGGTGATAGTGAGTGCAAGTGAGTGAACTAGCTCCATACCAACACCCAAGGTCAACCCTAAGGTCAAGCAGTCCTATGGGGACTTTCCTTGAGATCTATCATACTGACCCCACCTACTAAGTGCTAGAGGTTATGATCAATATGTGGAACTTCAAGTTGAGCAAAGAAGAGTTTAGAGTTTCTAATGGTGAGGGTTCCTTTTCTAGTTTTCTAGTAATAGTTAACAGGAAAGTCTTATGGGTAGACCCTAGGCTACTAAAAAGGGAAGACTAAACCTCGACCAAAAGTGAGGATAACAATGCATGAATTGATTACTTGCCACTATCGTAATAATAATTTTGATGGTACTAACTATATGATGATAAAGTAACTGGTGATATTCATCCAAAACTGTGTTAATAGTGGTATTGTATTCTCTCATTTATGTTCTCATCACCATTTGACACTCCATTGGACTCACTATCTATCATATCATACGTATTCGGATCATCATTTGTGAAATTAGATTGAAGAGATTCCAAGTCGAGAGATTTACTAAGAAAAATCATGGTTCTACCATGTTGCTCAAACATCACCATTTTTGCTCTTCTATAACATCGTGCGCTAGTGTGATATATCGTTTTGTTAAGTTGTGTTGTAACGTTCACTAATTCATTAANTGGCAAATTAGGCTTATTATATGATTTGAGCTTTCAATTCTAAATATTTACATGATTTTACCTTTAAATCTTTTCAGTTAGATGATATTGACACTAGTATAGGATGCCTTTATCCACAAACATATAAGAAAATCATATCATATGTAACACTCAGCTCGAGATCAAAAAGAACCAGAAGAAATATTGGTAGGGTTTTAAATGAACCAGTGCACTCGATAAACAACTCGAACCCGATTCGATTAAAGCTCGATCATGCTCGTTCAAATTAGTAAATAAACAAGCTTAAACAATTTTTAGAAGCTTAGATGAACTAAACATGAACATAGTAGAACTTTTTCATTAATGTTCACGAAAAAATTAGTTTGTTATTCAACAAATTACTTGTTAAATACTCGATAACAACTCGTATTATATATGATATATTATTTAATCATATATGATAGATTATTTAAAGAAATTTAATTAATTATAAGTTATTTAATTATAAATTTAATAGTAATATATTATCATATCAATANCCAGCTTGATCTCCTCCGTTGATGAAATAAACGTGCGATCGGACGACTCTCCGTTATCATCCCCAATTGACCTAACCCGTAAGCCATTCACACTAAAACCATAAGATATCCACCAACCAAATTGCATGGGGATTGTTTCTAAACCTTCATCTACTCTAGACGAACCTATCCATACGATATATGTGGTAATAAATACAGTAAATATGTATAATGAAGCAAAATAAGCTCGGAATAGGGTTGGGATTCAATACCTTTGTTTGAGAGGGGATGCCTCAATCAGATGGTTGTGGTAGCTTTGATTGGACCCAATGAACCTCCAAATGAAGTCTCAAGCCTTGGTGAATTGTCTAGGTATGATTTTGACCAAGGTGGATTTCAGGTGTTGGTCTAGAGCTATGTTAGAGGCTATTTCAGAGGGGGCTTTTGTGTGGAATCAACCTCTTTTACTGTGGGGATGGTGTGTGCATAATTAATTGAAGTTTGGTGCACTGTGGTGGAGTGGAGAGATATGTCCTGGTTTTAGGGCAAATTTCAGTGGAGAAATTGGTTCTAAGGGGTGGCTATCGGTGACCGAGAGCAAAGGGATTGCACTTGAGGTGGTTTGGAGAAGCTCTAGTGAGGTTTTGGAAGAGTTTCCTTAGGGTTCCAAGCACTCTCTTCTTTGGCCATGAAGAGCTCCATTTAAAGCGATGCTTGCCTGGTGGAGCTTAAAGCAGGGAGTTTGGTGCTAAAGCTTGTTGAGGTGGAAGGAAGAAAGGCTCTAATGGCCAATGGGAGTGAGCCAAGTCAGGGAGGTTTAAATTTGGGTTTTGGCCACTTAGGGCTCCCTTAGGCTGAAAATTTCCAGCAGCTGAGGTGGTGGCTGGTCAGGGTATGGTCACTTCCTGGCTCAGGGAGGCCAAGGGGTGCTTAATGATGGTTAACTCCTAAGGGTAAGTGATGATGGCCAAGATATTTGAGTTTAGTCCAAATATTGGATGAAATCCCATAAATCAAGGGACCATTGGTCCATAGCTCACCTTGACTGGTTTAGGTGGGTCTAGCCTAGTCCATAGGGTGTACTTGGTGGTTGTCGTGTCATCAATTTGGTGGCTTATGCATGGCTAAGTCAATTTTGGTGCATGGGTTCAATTTGGGTCAAGGTGGCAAGAAGTTGGGTTTGTGTTAGGCTAGCCATGAAATTGAGCTCGAATGATTGATCAATATTGTGTGAATGATTGTCATGAAGGTTTTTTGCAAAGGATTGGAGTAATATTGAGTTCAATTGGAAGCTCAATTTGAAGGATTTTGGGACTTTGGTAAACTTGGGCATGTTGGCCTAGGCTTGGGTTTAGGTTGGGCTAAAGTTAGGCTAAGTCCAAATTTATGTTTGAAAATGGTCTATAGGAATGTCATGAAAAATTTTCAATATAAATTGGGTGTCAATTTTGGGGTTAGAGCATTCAATTTGGTAGAATTTGGGGACATAGAGAATTTGGGGCAAATTTGGGGATTTTGGACTTGGGTTAAAATTAAATAAAATTGAGGCTTCGCCAAGGAAAATTAAAGGTTCAATTTGATGCGTAGGGTTGTTATGAAGAGTTTAGGATTCAAATTGGGGCAAATTGAGTAGGTTATGGGGTTTAATTTGGTGGGGTTAAGTCATAGGGCCAAAATTGAGGGTTTTGATTTGGATCAAAATTGAGCTTAAAACATAGGTCAATTAAACTTGTATTTGTTTTGGATTGATCATATGAAAGATTAATTTGAGTTTATGGTTGAAATTGAGGAGAATTGGGGCCAAAGTGATGAACATTTGAAGTGAATTTGGGAAAATTGGGTCTTTAAAGGCAATTTAGGGGTATTGGTCAAATTGGGTTCAATTGAAGGGTCCAAATTAGTTTTGGAGACGTTTGAAGTGCTTTTAGATGTTTTGGAAAAGTTTGGGGTGCCAAGGGTATTTTTGTAATTTTGGTAAATTTGAGGGTATTTTGGTAATTTTGGCAATTTTGAGTGGTTTTGAGAAATTTGGGTATTTTGAGATGGTTTGAAATGTTTTTTGAATAATTTTAGGTAATTTGTGTTAATTTGAGAATTTTGGTCAAATTTAGGGTTTCAATGACATTTAAGTAATTTGGGTGGATTTAGGGGCAAACGACCAAGTTGGATTTTTTGGTAGAATTTGGTTGCCAACCACTATGTATGAGCAATGGACCAATGGAATCCCCATTTGGGTCCTCTATGTATTGGTGTTAGCTAAACCCTAGCCTAAGGCCAGTGGGTCTAGGGGATCATCTACATAAGTCTCAAAAAAGATCAAGGGGNTAAGCTTCTAACAGAAATCGATCTTGAAATATATTTCCTTAAAAGTTGCATTGTCGCCCACAATATTTCGCAATAGCCAACCAGACAATGTGAGTGCACTCAAGTTGTAAGATCATTGTTCTCCTGAGTCTTAGTTTCACTTATAACATATTTTAACATAATCTATTGCCACTTAATTTATGTCATTAAAGTGAAGGAGATATTACTCGTCACATTAAAATAAAAAATTCTATCATAAAATAAATTTTCCTGCACATGCCACTACTTCATATTAAAAGAAAAAAGTAATAAAAACTACTTACAAAGCATCGATAAAATACAACAGAAAACTTCATTTAAATTAAATAAAATCCACTAGAAAGTGTTTACAACAATTACGATATAATAAAAAACATAATACTTAGTTTTTTTCCCTCTGAAGGAAACATAAAAAATCTCTCCAACAAAGTCTCATACTGATCCATGCGTCGCTCATACTTCCTTAATCATATCTCTCAAAATCCCTCACCAATCTCTTTAGAAAATGGAGAAATCTACTTCTCCATAAACTCACACCAAAATTTCTTTAAAATCCTTCTAAAACTCCTCCTGATACTCTCCCTATTTTTTTTCCATAAGAGACGTCGGCCCCCTTATCCAAAGAGACACAAAAACCCCTCATTTCTCCAAGCGACACATCTCTTCATCCAAGATTCTTTCCAAGTTTCTAGATTCATTTTACCACTCCATCGGGCGTGCAAGCCATCCAGCAGCTTCCAAAACATCCCAAAACCATGAAAAACCGTCCAAAACCGCCCCTGGACGATTTCTGGCGCCTACGCTCCATTTTCAGTCCCTATGAGCGGTTTTCTCGTCGTCACCATTGCCCAGGCGCTATTTTTGGTTGTCTAGGAGCCATCCTATAGGCAGCTCCACGGTTTTGCCCCATTTTGCTCCGTTTTAACTGTGTTTCGCCTCGTTTCAGCAATGTTGTGCTCCAAACTGATATACCTACAAGATAGACATGAAAATAACCTTTCTTTAAGTGTAATTTCATACAAAAACTTGTGATAAATGTAAAGAAGATTAAGCATAGAAAGACATATCAAATGTGTTAGGACAGAATTTTCTTTTTTGCTCGATTTGACTCCAAAAGATACTGTTTTTGTTTCATTTTCTCTAAAAGTCCATTTCTTGTTCCTGAAGACAAAACATACAAAATATCTTCCTTTAAAGTGTAATATCATTAAAAATATACATAAAATGATCATGAAATGTACAATAAAAATATGGGATTTTAGGTGGATTAACATGTCACAAGGATTATAAATCCTTGTGGGGCTTTTAGTAGTGAACTATGTCGTAGATAATTTTTTAAAATCCTCGAAGGAAGTAATAATTCTTATGGAGAGTACATTGAACCATCTGAGAGATGAATCTCTGAGCATGATTTAGAATAGTTGGCATTTAACGCATAAGAAACTTGAAAAGGCATATAGCTAACTCGAAGGGCGTAATATGGTTAGCTGAATCACTCCAACCCTTCTATGGTTCCATGGTCGGAAGCTCGAACTTCTCTGAGGGTTTTACACCGATAATGTGCCAATAAAATGCATTCTTTCAACAACGGTACACTTATATCCGCCTGTTTTGAATTTTGTTCCTCGACATGGATCCATCAGTCCCTTCGTACTAAGATTCTTCCACGAGTTCGGCTTCTTGAGCCCTTTTTGTCAACAACAACAGTTATTCTTGTGAATGCCCTTTTTGTCAGTTAAGCAGTTATAGGTGTGTGTGCTCCTTGGTCATCAGACTAACGCACGATCGGCCTAGAATTCAATTGGAATGATATCAAACTGTTGGGTCATTTGTTGCTCCCTTCGTGCGATCCGTTGGATCTTCTCAAGATTCATACCGCTACGCTTTTTATGTACAATATTTAAAATTTATGTGTACCACATTCATTAGAAATAAAATAATAAATTTAAAAATGTCAAATTCCAACGTGGACTTTACAAAGTGTATACACATTTATAATATTTCGAAGAGCTCTAAATACACCACTTGCGTGGCATGTAGCACCACCAGCTAGCTACATTTAAAATTCTATTTAAATCTAGCTGGTGGCCAAATGGCTCCTAAAAAAAATCAAGTCAACTATGTATTTAAATAAATTTATAGTAATATTTAAACATGTCTGTTCACTTCAGAATTAAAAGCTATATTTTTCACGCTAACTACGCTCATTATTAATATAACGCTTGCATATATATTTCCAGATTTTAAATGTCCAACTCATCTTCTGAAGAAAAAGGCTTTTTACTAAACCACAATTTTTTTTAAATTTCATTTTGGGTTTATAAAACTTAAAATTAATAACAAAAAATAAGGTTATTTTGTTTATTCTTTTCTAAGAAAATTTATCAAAAAAAATTATTTACACATCGAACACTCATTCATAAGGAATTATTTTTTATTGAAAAATAAATAATAATGATAATATTTTTTATTGTGATATTAAAAATTTAAGATCAGTTTATCTTGCTCATTGACTCTGTTATTGGTTCTTATTTTCTTCTTATTATTGTCTATGCTGGATGCTATAGGGATTCTTTAAGAGAGAACTTTGGGACTCTTGTCCAGAAGCTTCTCCGAAACCTTGGATTATTTGGGAGGATTCAACATGATAACTTCTAGCATTGACAGAAAAGGTGGTAATCCTCCTAGGCAGAGCCTCATCAACTTGTTCAGAGACACTAAATTTTTACATAAGTGAAATGCTATATATAACATAAGTGAAATGCTATATATATATATATATATATATATATATATTATTTTCATTTGCGTCGTGTACTCAGATCAGTTGGTCGGACATTTGCTTGTCAATTATAAGTTCCCTCTTGTCTGGGGTTTGATTACCCCCGATGGAGGGTGTAGTACTCAAATTATAGGCACATGNAATAAATTAACCACACAATTTCGGTTCGATTTGACTTAGATTGAATCAATTTTTGTACAATTGTGTTCGTCTTGTCGAGCCGATTAGTTTGATTATAATTTTACATAAATTCAAGTTCTGAATTATTTTTAATTAAAATTTGAACGTCTATTGTATAAGAAATTATGATGACAATTTCTTGATGACATGTCACTACTAATTTAATAATGTTATATATATATATATATATATATATAACTAATGGCCTAATTCTCAACCTAAGCCTGCTGGAAGATCCAGCCCGATGGAGAGCTATCTGGCCCGGGATGCCGATCCAGCCTCATGGAAGTTGAATCTGAAACCTTGACGGGTTAAGAAAACAACCATAAAGACGAGAAAAGAGGTTATTCAGAGGGTATAAAGGAGTTAAATTCACGTCAAACCCCTGTAACTTATAAATATATGCAAGCAGAAGCGTGAAACTTACTAGAAGGTACAGGTAGGTTATATTTAAGTTATATGGAGATTACAAGGGGTATAACGCAGATATAACTCTCTAATACCCTCTGAATAACCTGTCTGATGCACGCAGCGATGTGTACGTCTTACGTACGCAAATTTTTANCTTCAAGTTGAGCAAAGAAGAGTT
Organism: Phalaenopsis hybrid cultivar; assembly: GCA_002079205.1. NCBI lineage: Eukaryota > Viridiplantae > Streptophyta > Magnoliopsida > Asparagales > Orchidaceae > Phalaenopsis > Phalaenopsis hybrid cultivar. The sequence goes on along the minus strand of JXCR01128954.1, from coordinate 39,596 downwards.
TAGAGTTTCTAATGGTGAGGGTTCCTTTTCTAGTTTTCTAGGAATAGTTAACAGGAAAGTCCTATGGGTAGACCCTAGGCTACTAAAAAGGAAAGAATAAACCTCGACCAAAAGTGAGGACAACAATGCATGAATTGATTACTTGCCACTATTGTAATAATAATTTTGATGGTACTAACTATATGATGATAAAGTAACTGGTGATAGTCATCCAAAACTGTGTTAATAGTGGTATTGTATTCTCTCATTTATGTTCTCATCACCATTTGACACTTCATTGGACTCGCTATCTATCATATCATATGCATTCGAATCATCATTTGTGAAATTAGATTGAAGAGATTCAAAGTCGAGAGATTTACTAAGAAAAATCATGGATCTACCATGTTGCTCAAACATCACCATTTGCTCTTCTATAACATCGTGCGCTAGTGTGATATATCGTTTTGTTAAGTTGTGTTGCAACGTTCACTAATTCATTAGTTAGACTTACCAAATGTCTCACTTGTAGGTAAACAACCAGAACTAATGACAAATTGGCATAGATGTATTGTCATCTTCAAATTGGGAAGCCATAAACCCACCACTAATGACAAATTGGCAAATTAGGCTTATTATATGATTTGAGCTTTCAATTCTAAATATTTACATGATTTTACCNTAATTAGACTTACCAAATGTCTCACTTGTAGGTAAACAACCAGAACTAATGACAAATTGGCATAGATGTATTATCATCTTCAACTTGGGAAGCCATAAACCCACCACTAATGACAAATTGGCAAATTAAGCTTATTATATGATTTGAACTTTCAATTCTAAATATTTACATGATTTTACTTTTAAATCTTTTCAGTTAGATGATATTGACACTAGTATAGGATGCCTTTATCCACAAACATATAAGAAAATCATATCATATGTAACACTCAGCTCGAGATCAAAAAGAACCAGAAGAAATATTGGTAGGGTTTTAAATGAACCAGTGCACTCGATAAACAACTCGAACCCGATTCGATTAAAGCTCGATCATGCTCGTTCAAATTAGTAAATAAACAAGCTTAAACAATTTTTAGAAGCTTAGATGAACTAAACATGAACATAGTAGAACTTTTTCATTAATGTTCACGAAAAAATTAGTTTGTTATTCAACAAATTACTTGTTAAATACTCGATAACAACTCGTATTATATATGATATATTATTTAATTACATATGATAGATTATTTAAAGAAAATATAATTAATTATAAGTTATTGAATTATAGATTTAATAGTAATATATTATTATATCAATATTATTCTGAGATTAATTATCAGTTGTATATTTATTTTATTAATATATAATTATTAATTATATATTTATTTTATTAAAGTTTGGATGTTAGATTTAAAAATACAAAAGCTTTATGTGGTATGTACCAAATACCTCTTAAAACAAACTTCACTTTCTCTCAGGTATCTCAGTTTCACATCTCCTGGTATCGCCCGAATCATACGAAATCTTGAGCTGCTAGGGTGCGCAAGCATCGAAGGCAATGATGAGATCACGACGTGCAAGCNTTTAAAAATACAAAAGCTTTATGTGGTATGTACCAAATACCTCTTAAAACAAACTTCACTTTCTCTCAGGTAGCTCAGTTTCACGTCTCCTGGTATCGCCCGAATCATACGAAATGTTCAGCTGCTAGGGTGTGCAAGCATCGAAGGCAACGATGAGATCACGATGTGCAAGGATCATTGAAACTCTTGTCACTCGTATGCCTCCCATTTTCACTCTGCTCGTAAGTTCTACCCAATAAAAAAATAGTGTTGAGAAAGTGCAGTGCAACTATTATAAGTTTTATATTATTAAGAATAACGATGGTACAACAAGTCAATATAAAAAATATCTACAAATTATCCAAAAAAAGCTAGGAAAAGAACAGCCAACACTTGAAGTATGATCATGCTAAAATACGAGAGATTTCATCGGATGTGATCATGATTCATGAGTTATCTTTCTTTTTTGAGTTTATAATAGATAAATTAGTAATTGCGATCATATTTGTAAAATTATTTACTTATTTTTTTTATATGAAATCTAAATATAAGTGAATTTTTAGTCCTTTATTAGCTAGTTTAAATACTCATTAAATTGTCATAAGCAAATCAAATTCAAACATTGAAAAATTTAAATAGTCAAACTTACAATATATAGAAGCTCAACACAAGTTTAAGCCGAACATGAACAACTTCTAAACTATGATATACACGGCTCTACTAAAGCCCTAAATATTGGGTTTGGCATATGTAAATTAATTAAAAAATTATTATATAAGAAAAAAATTATGCATTAAATTATAATTAATTAGGAAATAATCTTAATTATTTCCTTAATATTTTTTTAAGTATGACCTCATGCCACAATTGCATTTTTAATGGCCATGATGAGACATCATATAAGACTTTGTAGTTTGACTTTTTTATTTCCCAAAGAATGAAAATATTTATTGCATCACTTACCTTAAAAAATTTGTATCCAAGTTTGCAGACGGAGTAATTATTACGTCGCGTCAGTATGGATCGAACAGCAATGTTGTGCAAGCGGCATGTTGCGATACACGTCGACATTCAGACATACATTATTCGGACGTAATATTTTCTTTTGCAGATGAGAAATTTAACGAATAGAAATGAAAAAGTTGATGGAACNATAATTAATTAGGAAATAATCTTAATTATTTCCTTAATATTTTTTTAAGTATGACCTCATGCCACAATTGCAATTTAAATGGCCATGATGAGACATCATATAAGACTTTGTAGTTTGACTTTTTTATTTCTCAAAGAATGAAAATATTTAGTGCATCACTTATCTTAAAAAATTTGTATCCAGGTTTGCAGACGGAGTAATTATTACGTCACGTCAGTATGAATCGTACAACATTGTTGTGCAAGAGGCATGCTGCAATACATGCAGGCATTCGGACATAATATTTTCTCTTGCAGATGAGAAATTTAACGAATAGAAATGAAAAGGTTGATGGAATTTTTGCAAAAGAGAAAGGTGTGATTATGAAGGAGAATTTGGGGTGTAACACCTAAACTTTAATTTTTATACATATCTCATCAAATCATGGATGAAAAGTCATATTTCAATCTCTAAATGATATAATAGTGATAATTTTTATGTGATACAAAATATTTGAATTGTATAAATATAAAAAATAAAATTTTAGGGTTTGATATGTAAATACATATAAGTAAACATAAGGTCACTATTGAAAGTTTCTCCCTTGACATTTGAATTGGTGGGGATGAGCGCCGCAATGTTTGAAAATTGAAACTATGAGGGTGGGGCCCCCTATATTTTTCTAATATGGATAAATATTTAAAAAAAATAAAATNAAAGAAACTTACTGTGTGGATGTACGAAGCCGATGATTCTCCCATGATGAGAAACTGCGGAGAGAGAGGAGGAGGGGGTGGANATATATATATATATATATATATATATATATATATATATATATATGTATGTATGTATGTATGTATGTATATGACAAAAACTAATAAAATATCACCATCATTTAAATTTTTTAATTAAAATATATATTTTTTACGTATAGATTTATAACATCAAAATATTATAAATATAAATGTGCAAAGTATTAATCGATTTAATTATAATATTTATATGCCAAATTATTAGAACTTCACTTCAATGTCATCAAATCAATCTCCATCAAGTCAGTGAAATCAAGACCACATGATGCTCTCCATAAAATGTAGCCATGATTGATAGTTCAAAAAATTCACCTGTTGGGTTAATNAAATTATTAGAACTTCACTTCAATGTCATCAAATCAATCTCCATCAAGTCAGTGAAATCAAGACCACATGATACTCTCCATAAAATGTAGCCATGATTGATAGTTCAAAAAATTCACCTGTTGGGTTAAGTTGTAAATATTAATATTTCCAGTGGTCTATATGTAATTATCCCAAAATAAAAATAGACATTAAAGATAATACTATTTATTCCAAAAAAACCAAAGACTTTCGCTCCAATACTTAGCTGACACGTCAGCTTAAAGCACACAGAAAATAAAGAAATGACAAAAAATAATATATAAAAATAATAATANGTAAATATTAATATTTCCAGTGGTCTATATGTAATTATCCCAAAATAAAAATAGACATTAAAGATAATACTACTTAGTCCAAAAACCAAAGACTTTCGCTCCAATACTTAGCTTACACGTCAGCTTAAAGCACACAGAAAATAAAGAAATGACAAAAAATAATATATAAAAATAATAATAGTTGCTAATTAAGCCCCACTGGGAAGCTCCATGTTCTTATCTACCACCCTCACCTCCTTTGCGGATCTAATGATTTCTGCCTGCACATTGGAAACAAATAATATAATTAATGATTATATTATGGCATTTACATGCATTATGTAAATATTTACATATCTAACTCTTAAACTTTTAAATTTTTTACATTTAANAATAATAATAGTTGCTAATTAAGCCCCACTGGGAAGCTCCATGTTCTTATCTACCACCCTCACCTCCTTTGCAGATCTAATGATTTCTGCCTGCACATTAGAAACAAATAATTTAATTAATGATTATATTATGGCATTTACATGCATTATGTAAATATTTGCATATCTAACTCTTAAACTTTTGAATCTTTTACACTTATATCATTCAAATCTTTCATATCATATATAAAATATTACTATTTTAACTTACAAAAATATGAAATCTACATCTATATATATATATATATATATATATATATATATATACACACACACACAAATATA
>JXCR01128954.1:14304-34661 GCA_002079205.1 Phalaenopsis hybrid cultivar | reverse complement strand
ATATATATATATATATATACTTTAAAAAAAAAAGAAATGGTTGTATGCTATTATAAGAGCCTCCATCGTCCCCAATACGCCTAACAATTCGAGCATCTTTTCTTACACTCAGAGAATTTGAACCCCATATCATAAGAGACTTACAACTGACAAGCAGATACCCAACCATTTTATCTGAGCAAGTGACCCATGTATATATATATTGAGAATATGAATACCTGTTGTTGGGTTATTTCTACAGCAAAGCCATCAACAATGGCCAGAGATGACTTCTTGCTGTAAGAATTTGGCAGCAGAAGCTTTGCCAAAAACTGCTTGTGCTTATTGCTTAGATATCTATTCAGCACCTGAACACCTTTCTTAGATCTGCAAATCTCAACACAGTAATTATATATTATTTTTAGCATGAAAATAATTATAAATATATATAATCTAAACATACCGGTCTTGTCTTAGACGCTCATACTGAGGATCATGGTTCATGAAAACATAATAGACTTCTCTTTCTGGTTCTCCCATGCCTATTTCTGCAGCTGGGTTTGCAGAGCTTGTCATGGTTGGTGGCTTGCTATTTATAGGGATGAGAGTGTAATTTTTGTGATTTTATGTGCATGAAATTAGGGCTAATCTGGTTTTCAATTGGTGNTCCTTCCTTTGGGGGGAGAAGCCCCTAGGGCCACTTTTCCTTTTGAGTGTTGAGAGGTTGTGTAAGAGAGAGAGAGAGAGAGAGAGAGAGAGAGACTTAGAGCTATTGTACCAGTCTCTCTATGCCTGGAGTAATTATGTCAAGACCATGCATAGTTATGCATTGTTACGTCAAACACGAGCACAACTAAGTTGAAGGCTCATTTTGAAAAAAAAAATTCATAGTGATTTCCACAAGTGTTATATAAGGAGATGCATTGGAACACCCTAGAGGAGCTTGACAGCTCTTTGGAGGCTTCTTCCAACGAGACTTAGGGTTTCTACTCCAAAACCTAAGTATTTCTTCCTTCCTTTGGGGGGAGAAGCCCCTAGGGCCACTTTTCCTTTTGAGTGTTGAGAGGTTGTGTAAGAGAGAGAGAGAGAGAGAGAGAGAGAGAGACTTAGAGCTATTGTACCAGTCTCTCTATGCCTGGAGTAATTATGTCAAGACCATGCATAGTTATGCATTGTTACGTCAAACACGAGCACAACTAAGTTGAAGGCTCATTTTGAAAAAAAAAATTCATAGTGATTTCCACAAGTGTTATATAAGGAGATGCATTGGAACACCCTAGAGGAGCTTGACAGCTCTTTGGAGGCTTCTTCCAACGAGACTTAGGGTTTCTACTCCAAAACCTAAGTATTTCTTCCTTCCTTTGGGGGGAGAAGCCCCTAGGGCCACTTTTCCTTTTGAGTGTTGAGAGGTTGTGTAAGAGAGAGAGAGAGAGAGAGAGAGAGAGAGACTTAGAGCTATTGTACCAGTCTCTCTATGCCTGGAGTAATTATGTCAAGACCATGCATAGTTATGCATTGTTACGTCAAACACGAGCACAACTAAGTTGAAGGCTCATTTTGAAAAAAAAAATTCATAGTGATTTCCACAAGTGTTATATAAGGAGATGCATTGGAACACCCTAGAGGAGCTTGACAGCTCTTTGGAGGCTTCTTCCAACGAGACTTAGGGTTTCTACTCCAAAACCTAAGTATTTCTTCCTTCCTTTGGGGGGAGAAGCCCCTAGGGCCACTTTTCCTTTTGAGTGTTGAGAGGTTGTGTAAGAGAGAGAGAGAGAGAGAGAGAGAGAGAGACTTAGAGCTATTGTACCAGTCTCTCTATGCCTGGAGTAATTATGTCAAGACCATGCATAGTTATGCATTGTTACGTCAAACACGAGCACAACTAAGTTGAAGGCTCATTTTGAAAAAAAAAATTCATAGTGATTTCCACAAGTGTTATATAAGGAGATGCATTGGAACACCCTAGAGGAGCTTGACAGCTCTTTGGAGGCTTCTTCCAACGAGACTTAGGGTTTCTACTCCAAAACCTAAGTATTTCTTCCTTCCTTTGGGGGGAGAAGCCCCTAGGGCCACTTTTCCTTTTGAGTGTTGAGAGGTTGTGTAAGAGAGAGAGAGAGAGAGAGAGAGAGAGAGACTTAGAGCTATTGTACCAGTCTCTCTATGCCTGGAGTAATTATGTCAAGACCATGCATAGTTATGCATTGTTACGTCAAACACGAGCACAACTAAGTTGAAGGCTCATTTTGAAAAAAAAAATTCATAGTGATTTCCACAAGTGTTATATAAGGAGATGCATTGGAACACCCTAGAGGAGCTTGACAGCTCTTTGGAGGCTTCTTCCAACGAGACTTAGGGTTTCTACTCCAAAACCTAAGTATTTCTTCCTTCCTTTGGGGGGAGAAGCCCCTAGGGCCACTTTTCCTTTTGAGTGTTGAGAGGTTGTGTAAGAGAGAGAGAGAGAGAGAGAGAGAGAGAGACTTAGAGCTATTGTACCAGTCTCTCTATGCCTGGAGTAATTATGTCAAGACCATGCATAGTTATGCATTGTTACGTCAAACACGAGCACAACTAAGTTGAAGGCTCATTTTGAAAAAAAAAATTCATAGTGATTTCCACAAGTGTTATATAAGGAGATGCATTGGAACACCCTAGAGGAGCTTGACAGCTCTTTGGAGGCTTCTTCCAACGAGACTTAGGGTTTCTACTCCAAAACCTAAGTATTTCTTCCTTCCTTTGGGGGGAGAAGCCCCTAGGGCCACTTTTCCTTTTGAGTGTTGAGAGGTTGTGTAAGAGAGAGAGAGAGAGAGAGAGAGAGAGAGACTTAGAGCTATTGTACCAGTCTCTCTATGCCTGGAGTAATTATGTCAAGACCATGCATAGTTATGCATTGTTACGTCAAACACGAGCACAACTAAGTTGAAGGCTCATTTTGAAAAAAAAAANTATATATATATATATATATATATATACACATAGAGAGAGAGAGAGAGAGGGTGTTGTGTACCCCATCATGCTAGTTGGCATCCACCGTAAAAGTCTCCACAGGTCGAGGGTTTGAATCTTCTCTGACACGGTTGATCTTAAAAATGTGGTATTTGAATTGTTAGACACATTATGGGTGGTTGGAGGCTCGTATAATAGCCTCAAGCCATTCTTTTTTAATATATATACAGAGAGAGAGAAAGTCAAAATAAATTTCAATTATAATATAATTGAGCTCTAATAATCCTCTTTGCTGACTATTTTAACCCCAATTTAAAGAGTTTTGAGACTATTTTGACTCATCTATAAACTCTGGGATTGAAATGACCCAACATACATTGTTGGAACTATTATAACACTATATATATATATATATATATATAAATTTAATCAACTTTTTTTTCTGAAAAAAATAGGATTAATGATTTTTTTTCTATTTATGCTTCAATTAATTTGAAACAAAATATATAACTGTTTGTATTCAATTATTTTACTCAATATGTCACATGTTTCAATAATGAATCAAAGTGGTAGATTGAATGCCTTATTTGGAGGGAAGTGTGGGGAGAACTAAATGGGACCATTGATTGAGTCAACAATGAAGGCACAAATGCATGTGAATGACACTGCATGGCCCGTTGCTCATGTCAACCATGTGGCCACTTTAAGAGAGCTACAAAAAAAAAAACCTTTAACTTGATTGAGAGAGAGAGAGAGAGAGAGAGAGAGAGAGAGAGAGAGAGCAATCATTTGCTCATGTGTGTGTGTTTGATACATTTTAGATAAAAATGTATTTCATATTCAATTTTAAGATGGTGCATACTCTCATTTCAATAAATCTAAGGTTAAAGTAAGCATCCCGATGATAAAGTTAAGATACCACTGAAAGTGATTAACTTTAAATCCATATAAGTCTCGATCAAGCACTTGAAGTATAATTAAAAACTTTGAACATTAATTAGAAGGCTGAGAAATGTTTATAAGTAATTAGCATGGGTGCAGTCATATCGAGCAATTCAACAAGAGGAATCCAACAAGTCCAAGATTAATTCATTAGGAGGTTCTTAATCCACTTAAATGATAAAAAATGACATAATTAAATGAATCAACACAAACTGGTTGATGGGATATTTTGGGATACTTGTCAAATTTACTGAAATCTATTTTAAAAACTATAAATAAGTTTTCATTCTTCACATGAAGGGGAGAGAATAAAAGAAGAGTAAGCTAGCAACTAAGACATTACTTGTGATGATGAGGACGAGTGTGACAAGAGGTGAATTTACGTTGTTTTCCAAGTTGTGGAGCCAAAACATGAAGCAGGTGAAATTGTTGGGCTGGCGTGATTACGCCACGATACGACATAATTATATCAGTCTCTCTGTGCCTGGAGTAATTATGTCAAGACCATGCATAGTTATGCATTGTTACGTCAAACACGGGCACAACTAAGTTGAAGGCTCATTTTGACAAATTTTTTCATAGTGATTTCCACGAGTGTTATATAAGGAGATGCATTGGAACACCCTAGAGAAGTTTGACAGCACTTTGGAGACTTCTTCCAACGAGACTTAGGGTTTCTACTCCAAAACCTAAGGATTTCTTCCTTCCTTTAGGGGGGAGAAGCCCCTAGGGCCACTTTTCCTTTTGAGTGTTGAGAGGTTGTGTATGAGAGAGAGACTTAGAGCTATTGTGTGAGGGAGATCGTGGAGAGATTTTCAATGTATGGCGAAGACTTGGTTAATTGAAAAGAGCATTTGGCTTGGTTGTAAATTTTTGTACTATCTTACACATGTATCTTTGATGTTTTCAATGATATCTTTCATATTTTTCTATCTCATGTCTCATAGCTAATCTTCTTTCATGCTTCTTGTGATGTAAAGGTGGGATTTTTCTTTTTATTTTCATCATGGGTTTTCCCATAAAATATATTTCGTGCCCTCGATTTTCATGAGTTGATGTGTTAACCTTTCAATCATCGTTTACTCCTAATTTGATCAATTAAGAAGTTAAAATCTCTCATGATCTAGGACTTCTAACTGTTGGCAAGAAGCCAAAATTTGGACCAATTTTCAAGCAGCTAATGATCTTTGAGCTAAATTAACTAAATTCATAGTCCTAACATTGATAGGGCTATTAACAATCTGATTTCGAGTCAAACTAGGGTCAGCTTGAAAGAAATTCAATCCAAAATTTTGGTTCGTAGATCGGCTCATATATTTCAATCTAATCTCAATTCAAGCCAAAATTAGAATCAACTTTTGAGTGATTGACGATCTTCAAGTTAAATTCACAACTCTAGATAATCTTGTGGAATAGACATATTATCATTAAGAAAATGCAAACTAGAAATGAGATAGAAGAACCTTGGGAAACACTACATGGTTAAGTCCCTCTTAACTGTAATATGACATAATCCTAAGCTAAGGAGAATTTTGGCCCTAGTTCACTTTGATCACTTCAAACAAGATTTAGCAGTTTAGTACATTAAAACCTTCCCTATTAAAAATANAATCTGGTGGAATAGACATATTATCATTAGGAAAATGCAAACTAGAAATGAGATAGAGGAACCTTGGGAAACACTACATGGTTAAGCCCCTCTTAACTGTAATATGACATAAACCTAAGCTAAGGAGAATTTTGGCCCTAGTTCACTTTGATCACTTCAAACAAGATTTAGCAATTTATTACATTAAAACCTCCCCTATTAAAAATTTTTTTACAAATATCATTAGGGGATTGATACACACACTATTTATTTATATATTAGTTGGTCGACAAGTATACTCTTAAGATTGACTGATTGTTTCACTGTAATTTTGGGCATCAAGTTTTTGGCGTCGTTGTCAGAGAATGTATCGATGTGAAGCAATCAAACAATCACATATCAATCAAGTAATACATAGATAAAGAGTCTGTATATCCATCCCGCGATGATAGTCATCAAAATGTTTCTTATTATGGTAGTACTAAACTACTTAATCTAATTTGAAGTGATCAGAGTGACGAATGAAAATCTTAATGATCCTAAAAAGAGTAATAAATAGAAATAACCGTAAACAAAAGTGGCAGTAGCAGAAAAAGCATAGTGCAACTTTGAGTCCTTCATCAGTGATTAGGCCCGTGCTCCTATGACACGAGTATAGTGTTCTATCAATATTTTTCCTTTGAGTTTTTCTAGGTGATAGCTAACAAGTATAGATAAAATCTTCCTTAGCCTATGCTTAGCACTACAGGAAAACTGTAAATTGGCATCAAAATTACCCTCAGAATTATTTCCGACGCAAAATTAGCGACCTATTAGCGTTGTTCCGCAGTTCTGCTTCTAAAAGAAACAGCACATGTGAATTGCGTCTAGCAAAAGTCGCTAAGACGACACTATAGCGTCGGCTATAGCTGACGCTAATCTTACTTATTAGCGTCTTAATTCTATAACGCAAGAGCCCTAAAATAGGGCTCACGCGAACAACAATGCTATCTCGCATCTTCTTATTCTTCAGCTTTTTTTCAGCACCTCCATAGCTTCTCCAGGAAGTCCAGCTCCGATTCACTGCTCCAACTCGTCCAAGGTGAGAAATCTTCTTCCACACTTCTAAGCTTTGGTTTAGCATAAGTTTTCATCTTTTTTTCCCTTACGTGTTAGACCCCACAATATATAAGTTTTGCTCAAGTTTTTTTCGTATTCCATTTTTAGGTAGACAATGCATATGGATTCCATGGTAGATATATAAATACAAAAAATTTTGTGCTATTTATGAAAATGTTGGTGTGAGATATGTAAATGCATAAGAAAATTATGGTATGTATGTAAATATGAAATTTAGGTGGGAGATATGTGAATGCCTAAGAAATTTTTGCTATATATGTAAATAAGAAAATCTAGGTGTGAGATATGTAAATACATAAAAAAAATTATGCTACATATGTAAATATGAAAATTTAGGTGTGAGATGTAAAACCATAAGAAATTTATGCTATATGTTTATATAAATATGAAATTTAGGTGTGAGATATGTAAATGCATAAGAAATTTGTGCTATTTATGTAAATATGAAATTTAGGTGTGAGATATGTAAATCAAAAAAAAAAAATTCTACTATGTATGTAAACATAAAAATTTAGGAGTGAGATGTGTAAATACATAAGAAATTTATGCTATGTAGATATGAAATTCTATGGGTGAAATATGTAAATACATAAGAAATTTGTGTTATGTATGTAAATATGAAGATTTAGATATGAGATATGTAAATATATAAGGAATTTGTGCAATTTTTGCTATGTACTTAAATATGAAAATTTAGGTGTGATATGTAAATGCAAAATAAATTCGTAATATGAAAGTTTTGGGTGAAGTTATGCTAGTGTTGATTTTTGTTTGGTTAAGAGTAACATAATGGTGTAGTAATTTAATACTGTAATTGCGGGTTGATGGGTTAGTTTGAGTGTTAATGGGTTAATTGGTTGATTATCTGGATTTGTAAGCTATATGTTTTATGTATGATTTGTAGGTGGCATAATGTTTCAAATAGGTTGTGTAATGTGCGGGTGCACTAATCTATAGAGCTACATTTATGGTACAAATAAATATTTGAAGCGTTAAATCATGAATGTATAACAGATTATATCCAAGAAGAAAAGAATTAACTGACGAGTTTATTGGTGTTGTTGAAGAGTTCATGCATGTGGCATCACAGTTGTCTGTTTACATTTCAGAAAGTAGGTTCTGATGCCCCTGTGTGAAGCACAAGAATCAAGTGTACCTGACATCTCATGAAGTAAATTTGAACATATACTATAGGTGATTTAAACCTGATTATTGGTATTGGACTTCACATGCTGAATTTGAATCAGATGTTCAGTACGGTGGTGTGAGTCTCAACAAATTATGTCCCTCCAATTGTTCACAATGATGACATGTATGAGGAAATGATTATTGTTCAGAGCAAGGCTCATTTTGTTGGGAGTGTGTCTAATAATGAATAGGAACCAAACAGTGAAGCAAAATAATTCTATGAATTAATAAATGTTGCCCCAAAAACAGTTTTTACAATAAACCAATTTCTCATCGTACAATAAAAATCTTTCCACAATCACCCTCACACAACAACCCTTAAGCGCTCTCTCATACACAACCTCTCAACACTTAAAGGAAAAGTGGCCTTAAGAGTTTATCCCCCCCATAGAAGGAAGAAATCCATAGAGTTTGAAGTAGAAACTCTATGTATTGCTAGAAGAAGCCTCCAGGGCGCTGTCAAGTTCCTTTGTGAAATCCCAATGCATCTTCTTATATAGCTCTTGCCAAACTTGGCATGAAAAATCTTGCCAAAATGAGCCTTCGAATGTCGTCAGCATAGCTACACATGTGCCCAGCGTAACTATGTCACAAGCCGATAGAGCTACACCTGGTCCTTGTGTAATTATGTCTGATGCATAGAAAGCCTAGTGTAATTACGCCACAAAGTCATAATTACATCAATGCAACAATTTTTGTTGCTTCATGTTTTGGCTTCGCAACACTTATTCAACCCTTGTAACATGCACAAAACAACCAAAAATCACATTTCACAAGCATGAGTCATGATAAATGGGGAAGAAAACATAATATTTCAAGCTGAAAACTAATGTAAATTTATCGCATGTCAAGGTGAACGACCAACAGTCATTATCGACCACCTAACAATTGTTGCAATTAACTATGACTATCATAGCCACCAATTATGATTTTTGTAACCAATGAAGAACATTGTAGCCACAAAAAAATAATTGTTGTAACCCAATTATGACTGGGGTAGCTAACCTGCTGAAATATAGTCATGATTAACGATTTTTGTAATAAAACTTTCCCAACTGTAGGAAAAGAATGGACTCATACTTTTAATTTCTCAGTGGATTACATTGACCAAGTCAAGTCAATATGATTGACACTTTCATATATATCTATGTGTACGCTGAGAAATTTTGATCAAAAACTTAAAAAATTTTTGTCTGTGTGTGTGTGTGTGTGGTTCGTGAAAAATTAACCTAGATCCACCAACCCATAAGGGAAGTTTATGGGTTAATCCAGATCAAACCAACTAATGAGTTGAATTGTCTCCAACTAGTCACCAATTTAACACGAGCTGAGAAGTGGCTTTGGCAGCTCATTAGCTCACCTAGGGTCCATGAATGCTCGGAAATTAATGGATGACAAGATCAAGATTTTACTTAATAAATAACACAAACCTTATTTACAACTATCCAACATGGGATCAAGCTGACGAAAATATCTTGTAAGATCATCCAAAGGTAGAACCAAGAATTTGCCATGTGATTAGGGGTATAAAGGAGCTGAGTCGAGCTCAAGCCATGCCCTTATTGAGCTCGACTCGTTTACCAAATTGTGAGCTCAAGTGGAGCTCGAGCTCGAATAACAAGCTCAAGCTCAGCTCGTAGTGGTAGAAACCAGCTCGCGAACTTGAACTAAAAACTCATTTTCTTACAGTGGCCAGCCAGAGAAGTAATGGAGCGTCTTTTTAGGGTATCCCCTCAAGTGGAGCTACCCATTAGATCCTCTAACTCTGTATTGAAGAGGGGGCAATCTATACTCCTTAAGGTGTTGCCTTCTATTCTAGCAGAAGGAGATGATGACGATGAGCCTTACCATCCGGACAACGAGGCCTCGACCCATACCAATGCAAAGGGCAAAAGGACAGAGATAGACATAGATCCTAAGCTAAAAAGAGCTGTCTCCAAAGACATAAATAAAGTGAAGCCTAACACAAAGTTCAAGATTTTGTCAATTGTATAAGGGGAAGCAATTCTTTAGATTACATCACATCATTTGAAGTAGCAATCTCGTTGCTAAACATTAATGATGCAAGTGTTGCTTATTCATTATGCTCTAAAAGAGTTTACTCTTAGATGGTTCACTCACCTTTCCTTAGAGGTGATCACATTCTTCTTTGATTTCAAGTGGAGTTCCAAAACAGTTTGTGAGAACCCAAAGTCACTAAAAAACTTACAAGCACTATTAAAGATGTGATAGGAGCTTTATGAGGAATTGTCACCTTCTTCTAGTGAAAGTTGCCAGAAGTCAAAGATTTTGGTCTAGTTATTGCTCAAGTAGCTTTCACTCAGTGCTCTAAGAAGGTCCCTTTAGGAATGCTCTCGATCTTCAACAACTAAGAGACATGGGTGAGTTGTTGGATCTTACAATACTCACGTCATCATAAAGTAGTACAACCATGATGTCAGCGAATTCAAATTAGAAGAGATTCATCAATCCTTCAAGGAGTGAGGAAGACAATCTACCAGAGTAGATCGACAAATTACTTATCTGATGAAAGGGATCAGGCCCTTTTGAGAGACATATACGTCATGCGGATACCCGACATGATGAGCCTCAATAAGTGAGATCGCCACCTCCAACTCTCTCACTCCCACCTACGAGTCCTTTTGTGATGTTTCATGGCTGAACTAGTAAAGCCATTCAAAATAAAGAGTGCTTGACAAAATCAAAGCCCTTGAGGGCCAGTGGTCACTTGCATGACCATAAAAAAATATTGTACATATCACTGTGACCATAATCATGACATGAAAGAATACTGCATATCCAAAACATTGTGAAGGAAACTAGTAAAAGCTACAAATTAAAAAAGTTTGTTTATTTATTAATTTGAACAAATATGATTGAATCTTAATCGAACTGAATTCAGGTTGTTCATCGAGTGCATTGGTTCATTCACAACCCCTGGCACTCGAGAAGAAATTATACCATCCAAGGAGCTACTCTTGATGCAATTCTTAGACGAAGCCTCTAGCACTTGCTAAGAAACCTAGCCAAGATCCAAGGCCAACTGCCCAATCACAAATAATCCTACCACTACAGTGGTGGCAATATATGTAAAAAATTGAAGCCTAGATGTCAAATATGAAAATACATAGGAATTAAATAGTATTCATGTAAATCTTCCAAAAACATTAATGCATTCAACCCATCATTTCAAAAACACATCCCTATAAAAATTCCTACTAAAAATCATTTGACAAACAATCACTGCTTCAGAGCATCTCTACTAAGCATCAAATTTGCAAATATTCTAAATTAAACTAAGTTATCCAGCACAAACAAAAAAACACTTTTTACTTATGTATTTACATATCTCACACCTAAACTTCCATATTTACATACATAGCACTCAAATCCTTACATATCACAACAAAAAAATAGCACTACAACCACAAATCTCTTTGCCATACTGCAACTCTTAAACAGGGATGCTTACATATAAATTGGCAAAATTGCACAAAAAAATATAGAAAATTGCAATCACTCATTGCGGTTGACCAGAAATTCATTAGAACAATTTATGCAAATACATGATTAAACAAGTCACTGATAATAAGATTTTAGTATAAATTATTCTAATAAATNATTACGAAACCTCATTCAATCACTTCTACAATTTCATATTCAATTCTTGTAATTTTTATGGAGCCTTCTTTATGAGTTTTCAGCGATATTTGTTGTATTAGATACTAAGTCAATACTGAATTTAACTTCTTTATCAGGTGATGCACTCAACATTCTTTTGGGAATACAACCACAAGTTCATTCATTATTAGCTTATAGTCCAACTTATTTACGGTTTTCATCTGGAACAATATAATCTCTTTCCGACAACTTTTCAGTTTGCATAACTAGAATCAAAGATTATTAACTTTTGTATCTCCAAGAAAATAAATCTTCTCTCAGTACTTTGAAGCAAACTAACTTTTGTTTTTTCCATAATAAATGTATGTATCAAATGCACTTACCTACTTTATTCTCAGCATCACATCAAACTTGGAGGCTTTATAATCAGTTGAGATTTCAAATTCTTATAATCTCAATCTCACATATATGTTTATAACTGGCTATATTGTTAGGTTCGATAGGCAAAATGTTAGTTAAAGTAGCATTAAATACAACAAGAGAGACATTTTGAGACTTCAAAAACATTAAATATAAAAGAATAAGTGGCAACAAATAAAGTAAAATTTTAGAAAAATTAAGTAATATTTCCAACTACATTAAAATCATTTCTCACCCTTTTTTTAACATAAAATATGTGCTCTTGCATGAATTGGTAATGCTCTAGCATTAGACTGCTCCAGACTTGTGAAACTTCTCAATTAGAATGAGAGCGGTCATCTCTTGAATCCTATCAGCCTGGTAGATGATTATGGGCTATGAAAACTGAGGCGGATATCAATTATGTAAGTGGAGAGATTGTGAAAATGGAGAAGAAAGCTGAACTCTTAAGGATCGAGGCTTTCATCAAATGCTACAAAGTTAAGCGTGTTCGTGAGGGAACACTTTTGGGATGAGTGATCTACTGGAAAGTTATACCAATGGGAAAAAACTGTGAGACCATTAGACCAAAGTGAACAATATCTCGATGCATGAGAGTTTGGGATGTTACATGACTAACCAATGGCTTAGATGTGGTAGTTGTAGCTCCCTCTATGCTTGTGAATTATTCACTATATGTTCTATATAGAAAAGTTGTTGGTCTGCATTTCTATAATAATCCCCTGGCTTTGAAATCAATTGTCTTTTCTTTCCAAGCGGATGCTCTTTGATTGTATGCTCCATTTGCATTTAACATTAGCTAGTTGTTATAAAGCATTCGGCTTGCTTCACCGGTTTAACTTAAACTTTAATTGAGCTGATATTATGTCAACCATTTTCTTAACTTACGGGTAGGTGGTCTCAAAATAGTTATTTTGTGGGATGTAAATAATTATCATGTATTGAATAAACAATTTTGCTCATTGATTTTAATCTTTTATGTTCGAGTTTATGGTGTGATTTCATTTGTTGTTTTGCAACTGTTACTATATTGGCACGAGGCATGAATAACTTTGGTGAACTTTCCTTGATCTAATTTATCTACATAATTTGTCATTGGCTTGCCAGTGCTCTTATTTTTGTTTAAGTATGACACAATCGGGATTCTATTTGTGGTGATTAAATTACAATCGCTTGTTAATTTACGTGGTTCAATTTGGTTTTTTTGATTTGATTTAATTTTTTCCCTAGTTATATTATAATATGGGATCTAATTTTTACAGCCTTGAACTAGATAGAAAGCAAGTTGTTGAATTATTTGGTGATTTGTGCTTCATGAATCCATGGTTTCCTTATGTGACTACATATATTGTATCATTCTAATTTAGTTGGATGTTTTAGACAACCAATTTCATCCTCATCGTAATTTGTGCAATAATGTTGATGATGTGTGGTGGGTGGGGTGGATGGAGATAACAACACATTGAATTCAAGGGTGAAAATTTTGAATAATAGCTTCAATGATTACTTTGGCGGAGTGCAAGCTCCTAGCTTGAAAGTCCCAAAATACTCACCAAAATTTATTCATCATCAATAAAAATCATTATATGAGGGTATCATTCTTTATATGACATTACAAAATGAGAAGAAAAGAAATAAAGGAAAAAAAAAAAGTAGAAGCATTGTATGAAAGTAATTAATTAAAACTTGAATTGACATAAAATTTTTTACTATTTCCTTGCATTAGTCGAAATTTTTAAGATTATATCATGGTTGGCCGTAGTATCAACTTCTTTATAAGCCTTGCCTTTAAAATGCAATATTGGAATTTTTTTTTTCTCATGTGATTAGTTACTTATTCTTCTTAACTTGCATCTTTGATTGCATTTTTCAAGATTCCCCCTTGCTTGGATGAATTATCACACTCCCAAATAAGGATTGCCTCCATAAATTGAAATTTGAATTGTTAACATGTGCCTAATTACCTTGAATTTTTCANTATCATGGTTGGCCGTAGTATCAACTTCTTTATAAGCCTTGCCTTTAAAATGCAATATTGGAATTTTTTTTTCTCATGTGATTAGTTACTTATACTTCTTAACTTGCATCTTTGATTGCATTTTTCAAGATTTTCCCTTGGATGAATTATCACACTCCCAAATAAGGATTGCCTTCATAAATTGAAATTTTAATTGTTTCACATGTGCCTAATTACCTTGAATTTTTCTTAGCTGAAATCTTTCATTTCTCTCATGTCATGTCCGAATATCACTTGTTTTATAAATTTGTTTCCGAAATTCAATTTTGAAAATATCTCCATATGTCTAATCGAAATGTGGTTGCACCTTACTTGGCCATACCATGTAATTGGTGGATTAAGTGTGCTTCAATTTGGATAGACCATGTGCATGGCCATTCACAAATGGTTGATATAATGATTTTGTGATGTTAAAATAGGGATATTCACATGACATGCACACGACATGAATCTTAGGCTGACAAATAACGATTTGGTATAATTTTTTATGCATATTTGCATATAACATATTGCTTATATTAATATTCTATTACCATTCGATATCAATCATATGGTAATTTTTGAATGAATATATGAAGGTTACTTCTTTAATATAATAATTTCATTGCAAGAGGCATCCTTGAAATATAATTATTTTCATCTTAATTGTTCCGGATCAATTCTCTCCTTTTGAAATTCTTCATCCAAAGAATTAAATAAGAACAAATACAAATAACAATTTAACTAATGTAATATGTAAAAGAATACAAAATGCAAGCTAAAATAATGTGCAATACTAATAAATAGCCACTACTTTTTTTAAAAAAAAATCATAAAAAAATTTAATCATTCTTACTTGCAATATGCATTTGTAGGCCACTAAATCCAAGGACACACATAAATTAGGTAGGGGTAAAAAAAAAAGTATGATGCTGAAGAAAAAGAAGCCAAAGACTCTAAATACATTAAAAAAATCACAACTTTCCAACAATTCTTTTAAGTGGTTTGATATTCATCAAAGCATTAATTCAAGATGACAACTGAGCCTTTTTAACTCTTTGTAGGATTTATGGTGAAAAATATTGAAAATTGTTTGATGAGAAAGGGACATTTGGGAGGGGGTATTTGGATTTCTGACTAATGATACATAAAAAAAATAAATCACCAAACTATACTTCATGCATTGAATGTCTTTAAGTTTTAGCTTAGACATCAAATTGATGAAATGTGGGGGGTGGGGTGGAGGCGGACAACACCTTGATGAGCTTAATTCATACTTTTATTCTTATAATTATGTTCGAATTCATCACTGGCCTTATGAATTTATTTCCAAAATTCATGTGTCTAATTGCCTTGCATCCCTTTTTCAAGTGTGGCAACCTGTTTGTCGGTCTCATGTGCACGGCCGGCCACAAATGGTTAACGTAATAATTTTTTAATGTTAAATCATTACATTAATTAATTCATTTTGATTAATCACATGACAATTATGGCATGTTTGGTTACAAAATAATAGTGTGGTGCATCGTGACATGCATATTAGCTTATAACATTTCACTTATATCAATATTTTGTTGCCACTCAGTACCAACCATATGGTGATTTTTGAGTGAATATGAAGATTGCTGTTTTAATATAATAATTTCACGGTAAAGTACTACTCTAAAATGTAATTATTTTCGTATAGTTATCCTTCATCAAATATTGTACGCAGCCCCATGTCTCATATAATGTTTATGCTGCTTTCATTATGTTCTAGAAGTTATATGTTTGAATCATGAAATCAACATGGCTTCCTGTACTGGAGTAGATACCTTCAGTCCTATTTTCATCTTAATGTTTTTCTTTCGGACATTTACATACATACCACCCAGTTCCTATGTATTTGTATGTCTAACACCTAAACTTTACCTTCTATATTTATCCCGTCCAAATCTTTCATATCACATAAAAAACCCCACTATTTTAACTTTTAGAAAGCTAAATACAAATTTCATGCATAGGAAAGGCGGCTTATATGTAAAAGTTAAATTTTTGGTGTTAGATACGTCAATACATAAGAATTAAGCAGTACATATGTAAATCTTCCTATTCTTTTTGCTCTGCGTTGTTCTATATTTTGACAGTAAGGAGTGTTGAGATTACAATTGTATGATGATTGTCCATCCCATCAATTTGTGTGCTTTGATATATCAATTGTTATATGACCATCCATGTAAATGATTCCTTCATACTCGTGCTTTCTTGGGTGTTTTACATACATAACACCCAATTCTTTTGTATTTACATATTTAACAACCAAACTTTCCTTTTTTACATTTCTACCCNAAGAAGTTGATACTACGGCCAACCATGATATAATCTTAAAAATTTCGACTAATGCAAGGAAATAGTAAAAAAATTTATGTCAATTCAAGTTTTAATTAATTACTTTCATACAATGCTTCTACTTTTTTTCCCTTTATTTCTTTTCTTCTCATTTTGTAATGTCATATAAAGAATGGTACCCTCATATAATGATTTTTATTGATGATGAATAAATTTTGGTGAGTATTTTGGGACTCTTTCAAGCTAGGAGCTTGCACTCCGCCAAAGTAATCAAGAAGCTATTATTCAGATTTTTCACCCTTGAATTCAATGTGTTGTTATCTCCATCCACCCCACCCACCACACATCATCAACATTATTGCACAAATTACGATGAGGATGAAATTGGTTGTCTAAAACATCCAACTAAATTAGAATGATACAATATATGTAGTCATATAAGGAAACCATGGATTCATGAAGCACAAATCACCAAATAATTCAACAACTTGCTTTCTATCTAATTCAAGGCTGTAAAAATTAGATCCCATATTATAATATAGCAAGGGAAAAAATTAAATCAAATAAAAAAAAACAAAAAAAACCACGTAAATTAACAAGCAATTGTAATTTAACCACCACAAATAGAATCCCAATTGTGTCATACTCTAACAAAAATAAGAACACTGGCAAGCCAATGACAAATTATGTAGATAAATTAAATCAAGGAAAGTTCACCAAAGTTATCCATGCCTCATGCCAATATGGTAACACTTGCAAAGCAACAAATGAAATCACACCATAAACTCAAACATAAAAGATTAAAATCAATGAGCAAAATTGTTTATTCAATCCATGATAATTATTTACATCCCACAAAATTCCTATTTTGAGACCACCTACCCATAAGTTAAGAAAATGGTTGACATTATATCAGCTCAATTTAACTTTAAGTTAAAACCGTGAAGCAAGCCGAATGCTTTATAACAACCAGCTAATGTTAAATGCAAATGGAGCATACAATCAAAGAGCATCCTCTTGGAAAGAAAAGACAATTGATTTCAAAGCCAGGGGATTATTATAGAAACGCAGACCAACAACTTTTCTATATAGAACATATAGTGAAAGATTCGCAAGAATAGAGGGAGCTACAACTACCACATCTAAGCCATTGGTTAGTCATGTAACATCCCAAACTCTCATGCATTGAGATATTGTTCACTTTGGTCTAATGGTCTCACAGTTTTGTCTCATTAGTATAACTTCCCAGCAAATCACTCGTCCCAAAAGTGTTCCCTCACGAACACACTTAACTTTGTAGCATTTGATGAAAGCCTCGATCCTTAAGAGTTCAGTTTTCTTCTCCGTTTTCACAATCTCTTCACTTACGTAATTGATATCCTCAGTTTTCATAGCCCATAATCATCTACTAGGTTGATAGGATTCAAGAGATGACGGCTCTCATTCTACTTGAGAAGTTTCACGAGTCTGGAGCAATCTAATGCTAGAGCATTACCAATTCACGCAAGAGCACATATTTTATGTTAAAAAAAGGGTGAGAAATGATTTTAATGTAGTTAAAAATATTACTTATTTTTTCTAGAATTTTACTTTATTTGGTACCACTTATTCTTTTATATTTAATGTTTTTGAAGTCTCAAAATGTCTCTCTTGTTGTATTGAATGCTACTTTAACTAACATTTGCCTATTGAACCTAACAATATAGCCAGTTATAAACATATATGTGAGATTGAGATTATAAGAATTTGAAATCTCAACTGATTATAAAGCCTCCAAGTTTGATGTGATGCTGAGAATAAAGTAGTTAAGTGCATTTGATACATACATTTATTATGGAAAGAACAAAAGTTAGTTTGCTTCAAAGTAGTGAGAGAAGATTTATTTTCTTGGAGATACAAAAGTTAAAAATCTTTGATTCTAGTTATGCAAACCGAAAAGTTGTTGGAAAGAGATTATATTGTTCCAGATGAAAACCGTAAATAAGTTGGACTATAGGCTAATAATGAATGAACTTGTGGTTGTATTCCCAAAAGAATGTTGAGTGCATCACCTGATAAAGAAGTTAAATTCACTATTGAGTTAGTATCTAATACAACAAATATCGCTGAAAACTCCTAAAGAAGGCTCCATAAAAATTACAAGAATTGAATATGAAATTGTAGAAGTGATTGAATGAGGTTTAGTAATGCCTATTCAACAGATGCAAAATAAAATGACTATGAGAAAAGTTTCAAAATTGTCTATTAATTCTTTTCGAGGATCATTTTAGTCCCTAGAATCTTTTAAGCTGTGCTAAAAAAGTTCTCTCTGAAGACAATTTTAGCTTATATTAAGAGACTCGGAACTAATTTGACACTACTTTTATAGACTCTATCATGACATGACCCAAGGGCTTGGAATTTTCAAGGCAAGAAAATCTATCGAAGGGTGAAAATCAAATTTAATTACTAATTCTAAATCCAAAATAAAAAAAGAGTGACTGTTGATTTAATTTTTTTTTTTCTTTGTTGACCTCACCTGATATACATGTATAAGTTTTCTTCTCTATTACTCATTTTTAAAAATCTAACCTTGAAAAAAGTTAATTTAAAATATAATGAGCTAACAATAGCCAATAAATATAATACTTCTAAACTACAGTACTATAACAAAAAAGAAATCAATTTGCATGCTAGTTAAATGTATTGTAAATTAATATAAGAGCATTCAATAGTTAATATTTTCAAATATAATTGTTCAAGGTAAATCAAAATATTAGTTTATAGTATTATATCATTTACTTATTTATATATTTTTACATATACATACAAACACCGTCTAAATTTATATCAAATAAGATATAGCAATATTATTAACTTTTTCTAATTACGTGTACGGGTACCTTGGTATCCCTAACTTGTACCATAAGAAAGTGACATCTAACATATTCAACATGCACATGCAAGTAGCCTATATAGCCAATATCATTTTTATGCTCATCTCATTCAATTCAATATACTCTATATATTTTCAAAATAATGTGCAATAGTAGATATTGTTAAAAATATATAACCTTCATAATAAAATGACCAAAAAATAGAAGAGAATATAAATTAGAATAAAATTTGTACAAGTATGAGTAACTACAAATGCAATTGGTTGAGAAAAAAGTAAAATACTACTAGAGACAAAAAAATAAGAGTACCTACCTCAATATTTTTCATGTTTTCATTCCCTAAGTCCTAACTTCTTCAAATGAGCACATATAATAANGAATGAAAAGGTGTATTTCACTTTTGATCAGTTATAAAAGTGATATTTTTTATGTGATATAACATATTTGCATGGTAGAAATGTAAAAAAGGAAAGTTTGGGTGTTAAATATGTAAATACAAAAAGAATTGGGTGTTATGTATGTAAAACACACAAGAAAGCACGAGTATGAAGGAATCATTTACATGGATGGTCATATAACAAGTGATATATCAAAGCACACAAATTGATGGGATGGACAATCATCATACAATTGTAATCTCAACACTCCTTACTGTCAAAATATAGAACAACGCAGAGCAAAAAGAATAGGAAGATTTACATATGTACTGCTTAATTCTTATGTATTGACGTATCTAACACCAAAAATTTAACTTTTACATATAAGCCGCCTTACCTATGCATGAAATTTGTATTTAGCTTTCTAAAAGTTAAAATAGTGGTGTTTTTTATGTGATGTGAAAGATTTGGACGGCATAAATATAGAAGGTAAAGTTTAGGTGTTAGATACGTTACTTTCATGATTCAAACATAAAACTTCTAGAACATAATGAAGGCAGCATAACATTATGTGAGATATGGGACTGCGTACCATATTTGATGAAGGATAACTATATGAAAATAATTACATTTTAGATTAGTACTTTACCGTGAAATTATTATATTAAAACAGCAATCTTCATATTCACTCAAAAATCATCATATGGTTGATACTGAGTGGCAACAAAATATTGATATAAGTGAAATGTTATAAGCTAATATGCATGTCATGATGCACCAAACTATTATTTTGTAACCAAACATGCCATAATTGTCATGTAATTAATCAAAATGAATAAATTAATGTAATGATTTAACATTAAAAAATTATTACGTTAATCATTTGTGGCTGGCCGTGCACATGAGACCGACAAACAGGTTGCCACACTTGAGAAAGGGATGCAAGGCAATTAGACACATGAATTTTGGAAATAAATTCA
>JXCR01128954.1:2024-13133 GCA_002079205.1 Phalaenopsis hybrid cultivar | reverse complement strand
TATATATATATAAGTTTTTCCTCTATTACTCATTTTTAAACAAAAATCAAACCTTGAAAAAAGTTAATTTAAAATATAATGAGCTAACAATAGCCAATAAATTAATACTTCTAAACTACAGGACTATAACAAAAAGAAATCAATTTGCATGCTAGTTAAATGTACTGTAAATTAATATAAGAGCATTCCATAGTTAATATTTTCAAATATAATTGTTCAAGATAATTCAAAATATTAGTTTATAGTATTATATCATTTACGTATTTATATTATTTTACATATATATACAAAGCACCGCCTAAATTTATATCAAATAAGATATAGCAATATTAATAACTTTTTCTAATTACACGCACGGGTACCTTGGTATCCCCAACTAGTACCATAAGAAAGTGACATCTAACATATTCAACATGCACAAGCAAATAGCCTATATAGCCAATATCATTTTTATGCTCATCTCATTCAATTCAATATACTCTATATATTTTTAAATAATGTGCAATAGTAGATATTGTTAAAAATATATAACCTTCATAATAAAATGACCAATAAATAGAAGAGAATATAAATTAGAATAAAATTTGTGCAAGTATGAGTAACTACAAATGCAATTGGTTGAGAAAAAAATAAAATAGTACTAGAGACAAAAAAATAAGAGTACCTACCTCAAAATTTTTCATGTTTTCATTCCCTGAGTCGTAACTTCTTCAAATGAGTACATATAATATATAAAATACTCATATTATTAAAATTTTATCATACTACTTAATTATGATCAAATTATTGTTAATTATTAATCAAATTTTATTACATAATTTTAAGTAAGATTGAAATCATTCAATTTTAAGTTTATTTTCATTAAATTATTAATGTTATGACTTTAAATAATTAAGCATTAAATTTATTTTACTTAATTATTTTTTTCAGAATATACATTAAATTTGTAATATTAATCTTAAATTATATGCTAAACTTTTNATATAAAATACTCATATTATTAAAATTTTATCATACTACTTAATTATGATCAAATTATTGTTAATTATTAATAAAATTTTATTACATAATTTTAAGTAAGATTGAAATCATTCAATTTTAAGTTTATTTTCATTAAATTATTAATGTTATGACTTTAAATAATTAAGCATTAAATTTATTTTACTTTATTATTTTTTTCTTAATTTACATTAAATTTGTAATATTAATCTTAAATTATATGCTAAACTTTTATAATTTATCTTTTCAAATTTATTACATTATTACTATATATATATATTATTTTTTAAATCTACGATTTAATAGCTTATATATACTATGAAATTTAAAATTAATAATATAATTATAATTATTATTATTATTATATAAAAAGAAAAAATACCTCACTCATTAGTTATATCCTCAATGCCACCTAGAACTCCTCAACTCACCCTTCTCACGCCTCATTCGTTTTCCCTTCTTATTCAGAGTTTGCCTTCATCCTCAATATCGCATGCAATTGAGCTCGACGGCAATATCTCGCGAGCTAGATGTTGCTCTCGTCAACCAAGCTGCAAATCTAACACTCATGTTGACATCAGCTTCCTCCTACGCACTCTCGCTCAATGGTGAGGCATAACAATGCAAAAGCTCGCACACGCAGGGTTTGAGCCATTGCTACTATCATTTCTGCCCTAGCTCCTCAGCCTCCCCTTCCTCCCCAATCAATTGAATCTGCACAGCTATTGGGTTCGACAGCATGGTATTGCATCCTCTTCCGCCTTCACAGACCTCAACTTGTCGGTGCCATCACCTTTGGCTTTGTTCGACGGCGTCACCTCCTACAGTACTCTCCTTCGCACGCCTCTTGGTTTCTCGTATCTGGATGTTGAAGTCAAACGATTTCGAAAAGGGGGTCTTTTTCCTCCATAAAACAAGGAAACGACATCGCCTTCCAAGCTCGTAACGTTAGCGTTAGGCAAAATAACTGAAGTTACGCCATGTTAATAGTAAGAGTTATTTTTAATAATTTGACATTTTACTCGAAAAATAGACTATAGTATAGTAAAAATATGTCACTTTTCACTTGAGGTTGGGCTGATGAATTTGGTAATATGATGCATGAATACTTTAAAATGTTAACCAAAACGATTGCTCTTTAATGCCAAAATGTAGATCAACACAAAAAAAGGAGAAGACATTATAGTGTAGACATGTGAAAATAATACTAAATATTGCGTATAAGAAACGATTTAATGTATGCAATCTTGATTCCTATAGCTGCAGAGATCTGATTTCCATTATTTGAAAACTATATCATACTGAAGGCAACATAACCGATACAACAAAANTATATATATATATATATATATATATATATATATATATATATATATATATATATATATATATTCTCCTCTATTACTCATTTTTAAACAAAAATCTAACCTTG
The DNA here is from genome assembly GCA_002079205.1 of Phalaenopsis hybrid cultivar. Lineage (NCBI taxonomy): Eukaryota > Viridiplantae > Streptophyta > Magnoliopsida > Asparagales > Orchidaceae > Phalaenopsis > Phalaenopsis hybrid cultivar. Next base: position 10,702 of record JXCR01128954.1, on the reverse strand, counting down.
AAAAAAGTTAATTTAAAATATAATGAGCTAACAATAGCCAATAAATATAATACTTCTAAACTACAGTACTATAACAAAAAGAAATCAATTTGCATGCTAGTTAAATGTGTTGTAAATTAATATAAGAGCATTCAATAGTTAATATTTTCAAATATAATTGTTCAAGATAATTCAAAATATTAGTTTATAGTATTATATTATTTACGTATTTATATTATTTTACATATATATACAAAGCACCGTCTAAATTTATATCAAATAAGATATAGCAATATTAATAACTTTTTCTAATTATATGCATGGGTACCTTGGTATCCCCAACTAGTACCATAAGTAAGTGACATCTAACATATTCAACATGCACATGCAAGTAGCCTATAGAGCCAATATCATTTTTATGCTCATCTCATTCAATTCAATATACTCTATATATTTTTAAATAATGTGCAATAGTAGATATTGTTAAAAATATATAACCTTCATAATAAAATGACCAATAAATAGAAGAGAATATAAATTAGAATAAAATTTGTGCAAGTATGAGTAACTACAAATGCAATTGGTTGTGAAAAAAATAAAATACTACTAGAGACAAAAAAATAAGAGTACCTACCTCAATATTTTTCATGTTTTCATTCCCTGAGTCGTAACTTCTTCAAATGAGCACATATAATATATAAAATACTCATATTATTAAAATTTTATCACACTACTTAGTTATGATCAAATTATTGTTAATTATTAATCAAATTTTATTACATAATTTTAAGTAAGATTGAAACCATTCAATTGTAAGTTTATTTTCATTAAATTATTAATGTTATGACTTTAAATAATTAAGCATTAACTTTATTTTACTTTATTATTTTTTTCTTAATATACATTAAATTTGTAATATTAATCTTAAATTATATGCTACACTTTTATAATTTATCTTTTCAAATTTATTACATTATTATTATTATTATTATTATTATTATTATTATTATTATTATATATATATATATATAATTTTTTAAATCTACGATTTAATAGCTTATATATACTATGAAATTTAAGATTAATAATATAATTATAATAATTATTATTATTATATAAAAAGGAAAAATACCTCAGTCATTAGTTGTATCCTCAATGCCACCTAGAACTCCTCAACTCGCCCTTCTCAAGCCTCATTCGTTCTCCCTTCTTATTCAGAGTTTGCCTTCATCCTCAATATCGCATGCAATCGAGCTCGACGGCAATATCTCGCGAGCTGGATGTTGCTCTCATCAGCCAAGCTGCAAATCTAACACTCATGTTGACATCAGCTTCCTCCTTCGCACTCCCGCTCAATGGTGAGGCAGAACAATGCAAAAGCTCGCACACACAGGGTTCGAGCCATTGCTAATATCATTTCTGCCCTAGCTCCTCAGCCTCCCCTTCCACCCCCATCAATTGAATCCGCACAGCTATTGGGTTTGACTGCATGGTATTGCATCCTCTTCCTCCTTCACAGACCTCAACTTATCGATGCCATCACCTTTGGCTTTGTTCGAGGGCGCCACCTCCTACAGTACTCTCCATCGCACGCCTCTTGGTTTCTCTTATCTGGATGTTGAAGTCAAATGATTTCGAAAAGGGGGTCTTTTCCTCCATAAAACAAGGAAACGACATCACCTTCCAAGCTCGTAACGTTAGCGTTAGGCAAAATAACTGAAGTTACGCCATGTTAATAGTAAGAGTTATTTTTAATAATTTGACATTTTGCTCGAAAAGTAGACTATAATATAGTAAAAATATGTTACTTTTCACTTGAGGTTGGGCTGATGAATTTGGTAATATGATGCATGAAGACTTTAAAATGGCGCAACTTCACATGTCAAAAAATTCAACAGCTTATTTTTCTCAATACGAAGAGACAAATGCAAAATTACGACTAATTTCAAAATTACAAGCCCTACAGTCCAACCAATGCCACTCCACAATAGAATACCCAAGAGTCCAACAAGCATGAAACCCATCAACCTAAAAGCCTAAAATTCAGGTGTAAGCTCATAATAGAAAGAAACTCGTACTCATTCCCTTCAAAACCATAACAATTTACCCTTACATTTAACACCAGCTAAAATAAATTAAAGCCATGGTTCGAACTCATAAAAGGAAGTCAAATCAGACAAAATAAAATTATATTATTGCTAGAATATCCTAGAATTTCTTATTTGAAATTGTTAGGCCAAATGTGTTATGAGATTTGTCAAATGTCATGCCTTTCTTACATTTAATTTCTTAAAAGTTCTTGACAGAAACCTTTCTAAATTTAAACTCTCCATAATTTCATCACCTAAGTTTTAAATTCACGTCTCCTATTCACATCAACCAAAAACTTGTAATTATCATACTAGGTAGATTTTTGTGGATTTCCTCATTTAAATCATGATGCAATGCAAATAATTACACAAATGCACTAGACTTAGATTTTATAGAATGGTCGACAATATCTATAAGCTATCTAGATTAAAGCCTATAAAAATCTCAAACAAATCCATACAACTAAACCAATTGACAGATTAATTATATGTTAACTAAGTTATAGAAAATATCAATACAGACTTGATCAAACAATGTAANTCACATCAACCAAAAACTTGTAATTATCATACTAGGTAGATTTTTGTGGATTTCCTCATTTAAATCATGATGAAATGCAAATAATTACACAAATGCACTAGACTTAGATTTTATAGAATGGCCGACAAGATCTATAAGCTATCTAGATTAAAGCCTATAAAAATCTCAAACAAATCCATACAACTAGACCAAGTGACAGATTAATTATATGTTAACTAAGTTATAGAAAATATCAATACATACTTGATCAAACAATGTAATAGATTTCGGAAGTTATTTATTTATCACCTCAATTTTTAATCGATTTATGGATCATAAGCAATTAAAAATTTACATTGTAGGTATCTTTATTGTTTTTCAAATAAGTTCTCTAGAAATAACAAATGAATTTTAAATTCCAATTCAAAATAATTATTTTAGGTAAGCCATATAATTTAACCACTTCATTGAACTACAATTTAGGAATGTGCAATGCATCTACAGATTTATGATATGGTAAGAACGAGTCANTGAACTACAATTTAGGAATGTGCAATGCATCTACAGATTTATGATATGGTAAGAACGAGTCATTTTTTAAAAGCAAACCAACAATAACAAGCCTTAATCCCACTAAGTGGGGTCGGCTACATGAATCCTTCTTCTTCATTGTGTCCTATTGAGTGCCATATTTTCATTTAAATTAAATAAAATATCATAATTTTTTATACAACATGCCCAAGTCTTTTTAGATCTACTTCTACCTTCTTAACATAAGTGATTTTTGAAAAGCAAAACACTGCTATAAAATTAAAATCTTTTTTTCTCAATGTTTTTCAGAAACCTAAAACAAAATCCATACCAAAAAGAATTATGCTTTTAGCGATCTANTTAAAAACAAACCAACAATAACAAGCCTTTATCCCACTAAGTGGGGTCGGCTACATGAATCCTTCTTCTTCATTGTGTCCTATTGAGTGTCATATTTTCATTTAAATCAAATAAAAAATCATAATTTTTTATACAATATGCCCAAGTTTTTTTAGATCTACCTCTACCTTCTTAACATAAGTAATTTTTGAAAAGCAAAACACCGCTATAAAATTAAAATCATTTTTTCTCAATGTTTTTCATAAACCTAAAATAAAATCCATACCAAAAAGAGTTAAGCTTTTAGCGATCTTTATAATAGATTGAATACCAAAGAAACTAAAAGATATATGTATAAACTAGAGAAAGAAACAAAAGAGAAAAATAAAGATTTAATTAAAGTAAAATGTATTAAAGATGAAAATCAAGAAGTATTTTTCTTAAAAAATGATATTCAACATAGATGGGTGAGATATTTTGATAATCTTTTCAATTAAGTTTTCAAAAATACAGTCCACTTTAGTGATCTTAATATCATTAATAATAATAATACTTTTTATTTTTACCATCGCATCAGTAAAAAGGAAATTGATGGGGCTATAAAAAATGGTGGAAAATCTGTCCGACCTGATGATATCTCAATAGAAGTGTGGAAATATTTAGGAGATTTAGGAGTTTAATGACTTACTAAACTTTTTAATATTACTTTAAAAACTAAAAAGATGGTTGAGAGTGGAAGAAAAGTATTTAGTTATGGATGTTCTCACTGGACATTTAGAGGTTGATGTACCTAAGTGTATGTTTTCGCTGATGATATCCTTCTTGTGAATTTGACTATAGAAAGAGTTTAGGAAAAACTTGAATCATGCAGGGCCACAATAGAGTCTAAAGGCCCATTGTTTTAGTATATCCAAAACTAAATACATGGAATGTAATTTTAGTAATAGTAGCTCTAGTAGCGGAGTTGTACCAATGGGTGGTCAAATCATTTAAAGGTGTGAACTTTTGAGATATCTCGGGGATCTATTATTCAAAGTGATTATGATATAGATAGGGATGCTATTAGTAGAATTCAAGTTGGGTGGTTGAAGTGGAGGGATACGTCAGGCCTATTGTATGGTAGAAAAGTACCACTTAGACTTAAAAGAAATTTTATAAAATGGTGGTGAGACCTGCAATGCTTTACGGTGCATAATGTTGTTCTTTAAAAAATAATCATAGACTAAGTTAAGTGTTGTTGAGATGAGAATACTTAGGTGGATGAGTGGCTTGACACTTGGAGAAAATGTGAAACGAATGTAATTGTGAAGGGGTTGATGTAGCTCCAACGGCAAACAAGATTAGACAGAGTCGTCTCATATGGTTTGGTCACCTTTAAACGTCGACCATCTCACGATCCGATTATAAGTAGATGCTTTAGATTCGACTTATGTTAAGAAAGGTAGATGTAGAGCTAAAAAGACTTTGTCATGTTGTTTAAGAAAATTATTTTAATTTATTAGAATTAATGAAAATATGACTCTCAATATGACACAATGGAGTAAAAGGAATCATGTAGTCGACCCCACTTAGTGGGATAAAGGCTTATTCTTGTTGTTGTTGTACTATGAAGCACGTACACAACACGAGACAATACAAGGACATTAAAAAATAGAAAGAAAAAAAACATGGCACGTCATGGACACGTTTTTATACTTAATTAATTATTAATATAAAATAAATATTTTTTCATTATTCTTATTAAAAATATCACAAACACAAATTGTGTAATAATAAAATTTAACTTCATAAATTTAATTTATATTATAAAATCTCATGCTTATGAAAATTAACTTTTAAAATCAGATATAATATATTTCAAAATAATTCATCCAACTCATCTACTACAATTTAAAAAATCCTATGATTATAAAGAATGAATCGCTAATGCTCGGCTTTGACGAATATTGATAGCATCTTCGATGCTCAATTTCGGTGAATATTTGAGGGAGTTTCAACATGACGAGAGATGAAGCAGTTTCAACTATGAGGTGCAGTTAAAGCTATACATATACTTATAATTTTTTAATTCCCTTGTCGTATTTTCTCGAAATTATGATGTGATGTTGAGGTGTGTCCCGATTTTGTAGTATCGAAGAAGTGTCGAAGCGCGTCAGACAAGTGACGGTGTTCAATACGTGTCCAACACGGGTAAGACACTTTTTTAGAAATGTTGGTACTACATAGTTGTTGTAGCAAAGGTATGTACAAGATACCTTATATGGTTATGGATGTGATTTACGTCTCAAATTAATGCACTCTAAGGCAAATTTAGACAGAATTTATCAAACACGCTATCAATTATGAGTTTGTAAAGTTTGGCACAAATTTGAAAAACTATGTATCTTCCAATTAGGCCAACCTTAGAAGAAGTTATGATGCAATGCATGACAATCCAAAATTTATCAGAATTATTAATTTCCTTGTCAAATTCATGAGCATTATCAACATCATTAATTTTATTAACTACATTTTCCACACTTATATACAAGTTCCTACTTGAATGCTCATCAGCATAATGACAAATCATACAAATATAAGATTACTAATCTCAAATGTAATATTTGCAATTGATTGAACTTAATTGCTTTGGCATTTACATATATATCAGACAATTAATATTGTCCCTAACATTAAACCCTTGCAATGAAGTAAAAATAGTAGCTTTGTAGAAGTTGGGAACAATATTAAGTGGAGATTAATTAATCCTTCAAATATTTCTATTCAAGGATAGTAATTAATACCACATGCAAAACCGTGTAGTACATAATGGAAAGAAAGGATTCATAGAGCCAAGCAACCATGGTTGAGATAAGCATAAAATAATCAAAAAGAAAACAAGAGAAAACCTAATGTTGCAAATAATAAATATAACACCTTGGATGGCATTCTGCAAAAACAATTTAAAAATGATAACTGATAATCACTAACCCAAATAGTCCAGACAATAGTAAAGTTAAAAATGCTCAAAAAGACCAAATATAGGTTTTCGTAACTACAAATAAGATCTTCTGCCCACTTGTTTCAGAAAATCTACCACCATACTTAGTAATATGTAAGCCAGAAAACTCATTAATAACTAAAACTAGAAGCTGATTTCTATGCCCAACCTCATAAATCATCAATACTAAAAACGCACTAAATTTGGCTACAAGTAAGAAAAAAATGGCCCAAATGTCAAGTTAAAACAAACCTACAAGTTTCATATATTTGAGAATTGGATGATTACATAGATACCACACAATTCTTTTGTTTACATATCTAACACCTAAACTTCGATTTTTACATGTATGCCTCCTGACCAATGCATAAAAAGGTTTATTTCCCTTTTTAAGAGTTAAAATAGGNCGTCCTTCCGAAGAGGGCGAAGGGACTTCACTTCTAGCGACCGACAGCTTCTTACGGGCGACCAACCCCACAAACCAACTTCTCATCTTCTTTTTAGCTGCCGACAATAATATAATTATAATAATTATTATTATTATTATATAAAAAGAAAAAAATACCTCAGTCATTAGTTTTATCCTCAATGCCACCTAGAACTCCTCAACTCACCCTTCTCAAGCCTCATTCGTACTTCCTTCTTATTCAGAGTTTGCCTTCATCCTCAATATCGCATGCAATCGAGCTCGACGGCAATATCTCGTGAGTTGGATGTTGCTCTCGTCAACCAAGCAGCAAATCTAACACTCATGTTGACATCAGCTTCCTCCTACGCACTCCCGCTCAATGGTGAGGCAGAATAATGCAAAAGCTCGCACATGCAGGGTTTGAGCCATTGCTACTATCATTTCTGCCCTAGCTCCTCAGCCTCCCCTTCCACCCCCATCAATTGAATCCGCACAGCTATTGGGTTCGACTGCATGGTATTGCATCCTCTTCCTCCTTCACAGACCTCAACTTGTCGGTGCCATCAACTTTGGCTTTGTTCAACGGCGTCACCTCCTACAGTACTCTCCTTCGCACGCCTCTTGGTTTCTCTTATCTGGATGTTGAAGTCAAACGATTTCGAAAAGAGGGTCTTTTTCCTCCATAAAACAAGGAAACGACATCGCCTTCCAAGCTCGTAACATTAGCGTTAGGCAAAATAACTAAAGTTATGCCATGTTAATACTAAGAGTTATTTTTAATAATTTGACATTTTACTCGAAAAGTAGACTATAATATAGTAAAAATATGTTACTTTTCACTTGAGGTTGGGCTAATGAATTTGGTAATATGATGCATGAATACTTTAAAATGTTAACCAAAATGATTGCTCTTTAATGCCAAAATGTAGATCATCACAAAAAAAAGGAGAAGACATTATAGTGTAGACATTTGAAAATAATACTAAATATTGCATATAAGAAACGATTTAATGTATGCAATCTTGATTCCTACAGCTGCAGAGATCTGATTTCCATTATTTGAAAACTATATCATACTGAAGGCAACATAACCGATACAACAAAAAATGGGTCAATGTGAGTGATGTAGGACGAGAATAAAAGAGATTTTCTACAAAACTCAACCTAGCTAGAATAATGAAATGAATGTAAATGACACAACAAAATGTAGGATTCACATATCAAAAAATTCAACAGCTTATTTTTCTCAATACGAAGAGACAAATGCAAAATTACAACTAATTTCAAAATTACAAGCCCTACAGTCCAACCAATGCCACTCCACAACAGAATACCCAAGAGTCCAACAAGCATGAAACCCATCAACCTAAAAGCCTAAAATTCAGGTGTAAGCTCATAATAGAAAGAAACTCGTACTCATTCCCTTGAAAACCATAACAATTTACTCTTACATTTAACACCAGCTAAACAAAATTAAAGCCATGGTCCGAACTCATAAAAGGAAGTCAAATCAGACAAAATAAAAATTATATTATTGCTAGAATATCCTAGAATTTCTTATTTGAAATTGTTAGGCCAAATGTGTTATGAGATTTGTCAAATGTCATGCCTTTCTTACATTTAATTTCTTAAAAGTTCTTGACAGAAACCTTTCTAAATTTAAACTCTCCATAATTTCATCACCTAAGTTTTAAATTCACGTCTCCTATTCACATCAACCAAAAACTTGTAATTATCATACTAGGTAGATTTTTGTGGATTTCCTCATTTAAATCATGATGCAATGCAAATAATTACACAAATGCACTAGACTTAGATTTTATAGAATGG
>JXCR01128952.1:8257-21877 GCA_002079205.1 Phalaenopsis hybrid cultivar | reverse complement strand
TATATATATATATATATAAGGAGATTTGATGGTTTCATTTCATACTACTTATGATTCCTGAGCTTGGAGCCTGACACTTGGATCTTTAAAATTATTTGGATGCCTAACTATTATACCTGAAACAATCTTTGAAAATCATTTGGATGGATGCCTTGAGGAGTTGGGGGTTTTGAATATGGGTTGAATGGGTTCTTGTTGATATTAAAGGTTTTTACTGCTTTCTTGCGAGCATCTATGAGTTTAAATCGTAGGGTTATTGAAGCATTTGTTTATTCTTGCAATCGTATTTTTTTTTTACGGAAACTCATATACACATCTCAGTTTTGTTATCACCATGAAATAGAGGTGATATTGCAGGATGCATGCATTACTCTTATTCTTTGTTATCAATGATTGGGAATGCCTCAGTTGGTAAAAGCTTTGTACCTGCCGTTACCCACATTAGCAGCTTCATTGTATCAGTGATTCTTTGAGAAATCTGCTGAAATGGTTCTTCTCTTAAAGCCACCTTTGCTAGCTCACACACCATATAATTTTCATCTACTTGCATATTATTTAGAAATTTTCATGGTTTGTTGAAGCTAGACTCTAAAATTTTGGAGGTGTTTATTTTCTTGCTTTGGTTTGTTGGACCCAAAACTTGAGTTTCAACTCAAAAGGAATGTTAGATTTGAATTGATTGGATTTAATCCTTTCAATGATGTTTGCATCTAGTAACTTCTGCCTTCTTTTACATACATACCACCCAATTCTTATATATTTACATGTTTAACACCCAAACTTCAGGTTTTACATACATACCACCCAATTCTTATATATTTACATGTTTAACACCCAAACTTCAACTTCCACACGCATACCACCTTACTTTATGTACGAAATGAGGTGTTTCCTCCGGATCCACGTGTTTCAATACTCCTTGATAAATTTCTGAATTACTAAATGTGAGAAGGGGTATTTACATGCATAGCACACGATTCTAAGGTACCTACATTTCCCCATGCATGAATTCCTATAATCACACACACAATGCTTTTTGTATCTACATACTTAGCACATGAAGCTCCATCTTTACAAACATCACACAACTCCTATACTCTTATAAAGTATTGCAAAAAAAGTCATTGATAATTTCAGCCATGCAAATAAGCTTGGGAAGGAGAGTTTTGATGCTCTGATAAGATATATCTCTTCATTTAAGTATTTCTTTTTGTGTAAGCCTATTTGTTTCAAGTTCATTCGGATTGGAGAATAGATAAGGGATGATGACTTCATCTTTTTGCAAAATATGAAAACTTTTGGGTGGCTTATTTGTGAAAATATGAAATATTTGGGTGTTCTTTTTGCAAATTATGAAAACTTTTGGGTGGCTTATTTGTGAACTATGAGGGCTCTTAACAACCTTGTTTTATGAAAGTACGAAAGTTTATGTATGAATTCGTTTTATGGAAATCATGGGAATCAATTTGCTGCTTGCATAATTTCACGATGAGGTTTCTACGATTCATCTAAATAAAATTTCTGGACTTGTTATTTGGCTTTGACTTCGTGATGACTCGTTTTGCCCTTGTGTTGGGCTCGTTTTTTGCCCCTGTCCTGGGTTTGGTTTTGCCCTATTTTGAGGGCTCGATTTTGCTATATATTGTTGTTCGCTTATTTGAAACACATGCTGGATGGAAAGTTAGTTTGGGGCTTAATTTTTGGTTCCCTATTGTTGTTGCCCCTATCCAAAGTATATGCTGATTGAGAATTTTTGTTTTAAGGCTTTGTGGAAATTGGTTTGGGAGGCTTGGTCTTGCTCCCCTTTGCTGCCTTTTTCTGTTTGAAGTGTTATGCAGTTGGAATTTGGGTTTGGAAGATTTTTGAAATTACTTTTAGGGGCTCGGTCTTGCCTCTCTGCTGCTCCTGGCCTTGAGCACTTATATGATTTTATTTGGATGATGCCATGCTTATATAACTTAGAAAGCTTTTTGTTGAAGTTGGAATTAAACGGCTTTACTGTTTACAAGATTTTGAGAATTTTGAAGGTGGTCGTTTGTGGATTAAATTCGTTTATTCGACTTGTGAAATTTGAAGGACTCTTAAAGCCTCGTTTTGGGAAGACATCAAGTTGATATAAATTGGATTCATGAAAGAATTTGAAAATTCATAAAATTGTCGTTTGGGAAGAGTTTGGAGGTTCGACATTAAAATTTGGATAACATAAATGCCACATTTGAGTTCAGGCTTGTGTGTGTGAATATGTAGGTGGCGGTGGAGCCGTATATACAATTGTCACATTGATTCGGGTCCGTTTCAACCTGTTCGAAACAAGATTTGGAAGGGATACCCTTCTTGGGTTGATCTATTTATGAAATTGGAGAAAATGATATCCTTTTTTTTGGGTTGATTGAAGGATCTTGGGCCCTCCTTTTCAGGTTTTTTCGTCACAGTTTTGATGACTGATTCACCCTTCGCCTCTTCGCTCTTTCAGGTGGATTGTTCTCTTCTCTCTCTCACCCCATTTTTCTTCTTTTCTTCTTTGATTCTTGGTTGATTTATGTGATTATGCCCGAAACATAAGTGCGCATATATAACCTTTTGTTACATGTGAACCATCAAGCAAGGCTATAAGTTGGACAGTTCATTTTGGGGTAAGGGCGATAATGACAAAGACACGCTGGTGGTAGAACAGAATAAGGTTCCATCCTACAACATTGGGCCCAGTGAACCGTAGGATGATAATATTATTCACCGACATAAGACTAACATGACACCTTTGCCCTCTTAGGTTGTTGGCGGTCCCACGCCCAATTGTGTGATCGACTCATGGACAATCACATTTCTATAAAACTGATAAAAACAGATACGATAAGAACAAATACTACATTCGCAAGAGTAGCTTAACTACAAAATTGCTACAACTTTCTCTACATGAAACTTATGTGCATGCCAAAATATAAATTTTAAATGTAAATTCGATTGTCCACTTGTCAATCACCAGTACCGGGCTAAGGAGTACCCTCCTAAGTTGGTATAATAGGACACCCTTTTAGTTGAATGTCGGGCTCTATGCATACGGGTGATCGATAGTAGCCTTCGAAGTCCCATGAGTATATATATACAGTTTTTGAGCCCACCCGAACCTGAATGCTTATAGTCCACTTCGGTTTTTTATTATTCACTTGTTATTTCTTTCGAGATTTTCCGAAGTGTTTTATTGTAGCCGTCTTCAAACATATTTTTTGGGAGTCACTTAATTTTCATTTGAAAAGTTATGGAGTGGGGAGCCCTAGGTGCAAAATGCTAATTTTAGAATTTTAATACCTTCATTAAATTTTAGGATTAATCAAAGAGAAAATGGGTAAAAATATTGATTATAATGGACTTTTTTGAATGATTGAAATATAATGGGTTAAAAGGTAGAAACTAACTTGCCATCTGTCTCATAACAAAAAATAAAATTGTAATTCTATTAATTATCATAATTTGGAGGTCAATTCAATTAGATGATCTTAAAGTGTTGGACTTGAATCATGAAGATAATAACTCACTCATTTAAAGCCTATTAGTTGGTGATCAAATGCTAAATCTAATTTTGATGAAAATTCTAATTCTATAATTAGTTTGTTTTAAATCACTTTGAAAATTGAAGTTAAAAAGTGGTTTAATAATGATTTGTGCTTGATATGCGAAATTATCTTAATCGGGATTAGAAAAGATGAACATAGTTAATTGATAAAAATTTTCAAACATTTTAAGCCCCACTTTAATTTGAGGTGTTAAAGTCCTTAATAATCATGAATTTGTCCCTTTGGAGCATCCACTCACATAACTATCAAAATGAAATGTTAAGTGAATATTTAATTTTCTTATTCTTGAGGTAGTTAAGCTTTAAGTCGATCTTGGGATGATTAATAGAATAATTGGATAAGTTCAAAGTGGACTCGAAACTTTTTAAGGGCTTTCTAAAGCGGTTCAGGGTCATCCTCCGAACGCTTTGGAATCTCTTGGATATCTTGAAGAACAAATTGAACTTGTTATATTTTGCTGTAGGAAATCATTTACTAAAATCTTTCAGCGAGAATGCCGAGAAGGGGACATGTACATTTTTTTAAATTATTGTATTTATCTTTCTATACTTCTTGTCTTGAGCTTGCATGTCACTCTGCATGAAAATCAAAACTGCTAGGATAGCCACAAAACCAAAACCAAAATCAAATCTAAAATCAAACTAGATAAAATCTACCGCCATAACATTCAAAATACAAAATAACTCAAAATCTAATCACAAACATCACACAAAACCACAATTGCAACTAAATTAAGACGTCTCTATCAGATGATCGGGAATTCCTCGGAGAAGGTAACCTATGGTTGCTAATGAGGCTTCCCATGGTCTAAATAAAATTATGAAACTCATTAAGTTGAGTTTAGTAAATTCATTTGGACTAAGTGAATCCAATTGAAAATAGTGGTGTCGAATGAGGGAACCGTAGGATCCTAACCGGTGTCGCTCTAATCAACTTTAACATCCCCCATAAAATTCAAAGAACTACAACCATAGGGCCACCTGATTTGACATTATAACTTGACACACTATAAAACTTAAACTCACCACGACGAGGAGCTTGGAGCTAGCATGACGGGCAACACGACCATCTTCAACAACAAAATCTGTCTTCTTCAGCTAAACCAAACAACAAAGCCATAGGACTTCGAGGTTGTTTATTTATGCAACGTAAATCCTCACCTTATCTTTAGGCATTTGTATAGCCCTGTTATACAATATAAACCCTAACTCGTCTTAGGATTCCAAGGTTGTCGTCCGTCATGACCTAAATCCTCATATCTTCCAGGCTATTTGTGTGATCGTTTCACACAAATTTAAGCCCTAACAAATAAAATTGAAGGATGAAACACCTTAATACTTCTCCTCAAAACTGAAGCCAAACATTAGGGTAGCTTGGGAAGTCGCCGAGGTTCTCCTTCGGATCTACGACATCCCCTTGTTCTTCCTACTTTGGATTCCAAAAAATAAAATGTTCCAAATTTGAGTCATTCTCATTTCACACATCTTTGTCCGATTTCATTGAAAAGTCCTATCCTTTTGAACTCCTTGAAGTTAATATTTCTTGATTTTTATCGATAGTTTTCTTAGGTGACTTCGGTCATTTAAGATGTAATTAACTACATGGGCTTGTCCTTATAGGAAGCTTGTCCGAACCGAGCTTAATATAAACTCTATTTAATTCTTCATATTAAATATGGGAATATGTCGGCAAATAAAACGGTTTTGCAGACCAAATGGATGTCATATATTTCTTAATTTATTTGATTGAGCCTCATTCATAAATCTTGTGTTTATCCTTCGGGATAGATACAAGACTTAAGGTATGTGCTCTTTCATTTAAACTATGAAAAGTATGGGGTCAGTTTAATTTCATATTTTTTTTCTAAAACTATATATATGTAAATTAAAACGTCCTTCCGAAGCGAGCGACGAGATTTCGATTCCGGTGACCGACAGCTTCTTACGAGCAACTCCACAACCCAAAATAGTGCCGACAGTTTCTGGCGACTTCGCTGGTGACTAGCTTCTCTCTCCATTTAAATCAGGGAATCTTATCTTCATACATCGGTAATGTGTCCATGTCTCTTATGGATCAGACTACCCTTATTCTGTTGACATGCTCCACCCATTTCTTTCTTGGGTGAGTACGGTCAACTCTTTTGGACTTCAGGACCATCTGTTCAACCACCTTTGAACAGAGAGGTTTAGGAGTTCATTAGGACTTTTAATTTTTGTGTGGGGTCGAATCCCCAATAGGTGTGTTGGTGGACTAGTTCTTCTTGGGCGTTGTGCGTTGTGAAGTTGGTCCTGCACTGGGTCCTAAACTTTGCATTTCTTCGTCTCCTTCGGGTTTGGTTTGCTTTTCTGTGAATCAAGCAAAGTTGTTGCACCTCTTCGAGCTTATTTAATTTGCTAATTGTAACTCTTCGATGCTTTAATCACTTTCTATCTACTATCTCAAAGTCAAATTAGCTGTATTAGGGCAAATATATGATAAGATTTTTAAGGTCATATACTATGATAATAAGACACTTAATGATGCTCAAATTAAGTATACCACTATTGAAAGAGAGTTATTAGGCATTGTTTATGCGTTTGATAAGTTTAGATCATATCTAATTGATGCTAAATGTGTTATGCATACTGATCACTCAATTATTAAATATTTAAAGCAAAAGAAGAATATTAAACCAAGATTAATCAAATATATACTTTTGATGCAAGAGTTTGATTTTGTATAAGTAAATATAAAATGGATTGATAATCAAATCTTTGATCATCTATTTAAGCTTGAACATGAAGAAATTCTTGATTTTGATAAATAGATTATTGAAACATTTCATGATAAACAACTTTATGTTGTAAAAGGATGGGAAATGTCATGGTAAATTATATTGTTAGTGGTATTTTAACATATGAACTAACAAAAAAATAGGAAAATAAATTCATTCACGATGTAAAATCTTATTTTTGGGATGACCCATATTTGTGTAAACAATGCAAAGATTTAGTAATGGGACAATTTGTGCCTTATAAAAAAAATTCCAAAAATTATCCAAAAGTGTCATGATCATGAATTTGGAGGTCATTTGAGGAATGATAAAACTATTCAAAAAATTTTACAATCTGAATTTAATTGGCCTACTCAATTTAGAGATGTTAGTATATATATAAAAATATGTGATCGATGTTAGAGAGTAGGTAATATTTCAAAAATAAATAAAATGCCTCTAAATTTTAATTTGAAAATTAAAATATTTGATGCATGAGGATTAGATTTTATGGTACCATTTATACCATCATTTGGAAATGTTTATATATTGATTGCAGTGGAATATTTTTCAAAATCAATAAAAGCAACCATTTTACCTCGATGAGATTCTCAGAGTGTTTAAAATTTTTTAATTAAAAATATTTTTACAATATATAGAATGTTGAGAGTAATTATTACCAATAGAGGGTCTCATTTTAAGAATGCAAAAATTGCAAGATTGGTAGAAAAATAAAATATAATGCATAAAATTGTAACTGCTTATCATTCATAGACTAGTGATTTGATAGAAGTATCTAATCGTGAAATTAAAAAATTTTTGGAAAAAAGTGTGAATCTTAATAAAATGGATTGGTCTGCTAGATTAGATACTGCATTATGTGCATACAATACAGCTTATAAGACACATATATGAATGTCCTCATATAGATTAATTTTTGGGAAAATTTGTCACTTACCAGTAGAATTGGAACAAAAAACTTATTGGGCTATTAAGGAATTCAATTGCAATTTGAAAGATGATTGTGAGAAAAGATTACTGCAATTGAAAGGGCTTGAAGAAATTAGGAATGAATCTTACGATAATGCTTGAATTTATAAGGAAAGAATGACATGATCGAAAGATAATAAAAAAATTAGGGAGAAAAGATTACTGCAATTGAAAGGGCTTGAAGAAATTAGGAATGAATCTTACGATAATGCTTGAATTTATAGGGAAAGAATGACATGATCGAAAGATAATAAAAAAATTAATTTGAGCCTGGACATGAAGTTTTATTATACATTACAAGATTGAAATTATTTCCTAAAAGCTGAAGTTTAGGTGGAAAGGACCATTCAGAATTTTAAAAGTCTATTCCTATAGAGCTATTAATATTCAAGATCCAAAGACTGGAAGAATATTTAAAGTGAATAAAAAAAAATTGAAATCATTTTTTGATGGTTAAAGACCAATTTTAAAAGTGACTGTAATGTTGAGTCACCAAGAATAAAACTCGGGAATGTCGGGCTGACGACATTAAACCAAGCGTTATGTGGGAGGTAATTCATAGTTATCATTATCTATTTTATTTTTATGTTCTTGTTTGGAATATTTTACATATATTAATATATTTGTTCTTTTATAGATTCTGTGTATTTGAAAAATTTGACATTGGGAAATTATTTAAAAACCTTTTATTTACCTAATTGTATTGAAAAATTGAGAATTTATTGGATCAAAATCGAAGTGGCGAAATTTTTGGAACTGGCGCATGATGCGCCAGATTGGCACCTGATCTGCCATATTCCTGAGAGCTGACACATGATGCGCCATAATCAATGCATAAAGTGTCGCAGTAAAGAAAATGACTTAAAATGTTTCGAATGACGATTTTTGGCGGGTTCTCCACCTTATAACTCCCAAAAGCTGACTCTAAAGTCAATTTTAAGGGGGGAAAAATAAGGGACAAGTCACTAGTTTTCAATTCCAATGACATCTCACTATAAAAATTCCACTAGATTTAGAATTTTCAACTCGAGAAAGTTTATTAGTTTTGATGTGCAGAAGTTACATGATCATGTTCTTGTGAAGAAGAGGCCAATCAAAGAAAGGGGGTTTGTGAATTGAGGATTCAACGCACTGAATACTTGAGTAGAAGAGATTATTGCGCAGAGATGCTAAGAGGTGCTTTGGTACACTAATGTCGCTGTAGTTGTCTCTGTGGTGAAAGAGTTTTATGCAAATCTTCATGGAATCAACTAAGGAATTGTCTATGTGCAAGGTAGGTTTGTGCAATTATCTCCTTCAAGAACAAATGAAATGTTTATGATTGAAAATGTGCATATTATTTGCCACTACGCAAAGTTTACCCCTACGAGAGATAATATGAATGAACTCTATCGATACATTATGGATGAAGATGCAAATTGGGAGGCCAGAGATAATGAAAATGTAAGTTTTTCTTCATCATTGTTAAATCCTAATTCTAAGGCGTGGAATTTCTTAGATTTCAGAGGCCGACGGTCTTTGATTTCATCTTCATATAGTAAGAGCTTCACTTTAACCTAGAAATTTTTTTTTTACTATGAATTTTTCCTACATTATGGAAGATCCAAATTTTGAGATTTTTTGATGGAAAAGCTTGAATAAAACTCATGGTGAAGAGTTTCTTACCAAATAATCTTATTTGAGGAGTTAGATTTTTGACTTTGTAATTTATTTGGATTTTATTTGAATTTTCATAGAAATTTCAATGACTCCACGAGTAAAGAGAGGAAATCCAACAGATGATTTTGACTCAAGAACATTTGTCAATTTCAAATCCTAACATTGTTATAA
This sequence comes from Phalaenopsis hybrid cultivar, assembly GCA_002079205.1. Classification (NCBI taxonomy): domain Eukaryota; kingdom Viridiplantae; phylum Streptophyta; class Magnoliopsida; order Asparagales; family Orchidaceae; genus Phalaenopsis; species Phalaenopsis hybrid cultivar. The sequence continues at coordinate 12,733 of JXCR01128952.1, read as the reverse complement.
CACTCAAATGGAATCGAAAAAGTTGATCCAAGAACGGGCATTTGCTAACCCGGATGGCGAGATCGAGAGGTTGATCGTCGTAAAAAAATGGAAAAGGTTTTGCTACTTCACTGCTGTAGCGATTGTACTAATGATTCAGGAGTATTATGCCAACTTGAGGTTTACCACTAACGATCATATTCTTGTGAGAGGTAAGCAAGTTGAATTTTTTAAGGAAAGGATCAATGTTTCTTATGGGTCGAGAATGTATTCCATTGCATATATGTTGCATTCATGATGATTGATTTATCACTAGATGAAGTGATTGCTTCTGACTGATAGAAGAAGATAATGGAAGATTAAAAATTATAAGAAAGTTAACTTCTCCACTTTTATGATGACTATTCAGTCATAGGTATGACACCACTTCATCTCTGTTAAATTACTGCCAACAAATCATCTAAGCTAAGTATCAAAAGATAGAGCTGTGCTAAACATTTGCATTCAGAAAATGAAGGCAATGGATGTTGGTGCTCTCAGAATTCATCAGGCTTGGATTATAGCTAATAGTACTATAACTATTGGATTGGGCTACTCTGCCCTGATTTTTGCTTTATGTGGGCAATCAGGAGTAGAGTCCCATAGAAATGAAGAAAGGTTGCAACCACAAAATCATATTGGGAAGCTTACGGTTCAGAGAATAGAATCATTTGTTGAGTCTAAGAATGGAGGTATTGACAAACCCTCTACATCAGCTACAGGGGCCTCTACATCTCGCTTTGCTTCACTTGAAAATATTATGGAGCAGCTTATGATTCCACAAATGGATATAGTTAATATGCAAAATCAGATTGGAGAAATTGGAGCAAAAAATGCTTATAATGATGAGTAGGAGAGTTCATCATGATATAGCTTTTGAGGAAGCTAGGGTTAGATATCTTAGAGGTGAATACAATGTGGAATTTCTAACTTGCCTCAACTTCACTCTTTATGCTCCTATTCATGATGATGAAGAAGAAGAAGATGATGATGATGAGTAAGGCGATAAGGACTGATATTCTTAGGAGTTTAGTTTGTTTTGTTTGTTTGTCTATTATTTTTTATTATGTTGTTATTTGATTTCATCTAAAACAGTTGTGGTAAAAACTTTCATTTTGTGTTGTAGACCTAAATTATAATAATAATAGTAAATTTTTACTTTTGCTGCACTTTCAGTATTTTCAGTTTTTATTTGTCTTTAATTTTTAGCAAATCCTTTAGAATATATTATGTTTCATTTAATGCTTTAAGGCCTGTATGTATTTTTAAAGTTAGTACCTTTCGTATAACAAAGTCCAATTTCATACTAAAAAATCCTCTACATGTTAGTTTTTAATTTTATGCATTTACTGTTTTCTTTCACCTATAAATTTTTGTACTAAATATTTTTAAATAATTTAAAAACATAAGTTTAGGGGAATGAAAAAAATTCTTTTAATAAGAAGTAAACTAATTTTTTTTTGTCCTTATTCAACTACAATTTTAAAATTATTTAACATGACTTGGGGCATTAAGAATTAACTTTAAATGACTATACTTATGTTTATAAATATTATGGTAAATTTAGATAAAATTTCTTAATAATTAAGGTCAATATTTAAGTTAAAGATATTTGGTATGAAAATATAAGACTATGTTTTTCTATTTAAAGTAAAGGAAATTGTATTTTTAAAGTAATAAGAATTTTAGAGTTTCATGTAAAATGAAAAGAATAAAACTTTATGAAAAATCATAAACTAATATGGATTTATAAACTGAAGAAAAGTAAGGAGTTTTGACTTTAAGAAGGGGATAGTGAAGTTCCAAATTATTAAAGGCTATCCAGATATAGTAATGCTCACTTGAAATAGAAAAAGAAAAGAAAAGATTGAAAAGATCCTAAAAGAAAAAAAGAAAAGAAAAGAAAATAAAATAAAATAAAAATGAGTGAGGAGAAGCTTGAGGAGATACCTAATTGAAAATTGGTTTGACTTGAATCAACTTAAGGAAAATACTTTATCAGATTTTCTAAACTTGTATTGAAGTATTAGTAGTATTACTAGTAAAGTTTTCATGAAGTTCTTTTTCATATGAATGTTCTAAGTATCTTTAATATAACAAATTGCAATTTTTCTTAAAATGAATAGAGATTGAAAAATCTTAAACTTAATTACTACGTACTCTTAGACTTAGTGTTTTAATCTAAGTTATTAAAATTTTTTCTTAAATATTACTATTTTATTTATTCAACTAAAGTATAGGAGTTATAAGGAGTTATAGGTTAATCTCTATCGTAAGCCATATGCATTTATATAGTAAAAGTGTCACTTGAGGACATGTAACATTTAAGTTTGGGGGATATTGATTCACCAAAATAATATGTTGATTTAAGTATACATTTTATGGTTATTTTTGGTGATATTTCACTTTAAAAAAGGGTATTTTTATTTTTTTGTTGCATGTATAATAATTTTAGATATTTGGAGCAAAAGTAGCAAAAAGGAAAAAATTTGGAGCCAATATAACCAATTTTGGGAATTTTAGCACTTGATGAGCCAGATTGGTGCCAGAAGAGTCATTTTACAGAGATCTGGTGCCAGATGCGCTAGATTTGGCACCTGAAGCACCAAAATCCAAAAAAAAGTGGACTTAAGAAAGCTGGCGCGAGATGCACCAGTAATGAATTTTTGCGGATTAAGGCAGTTTAGAATGAATTTTGCATGAATTTTAATAAAGACATTTTTTTGGAGTGCTTTAATGCATCTAGACACTTTAGATGGTTCGTTTATGAAGGGATATATCGCTTGGATCAATGGATATATCTTTTGAATTCAAAAGAGTTGATATTTTGATAGAATTTTGGATGGAATTTTAAATTCTTTTTGGAGGGAGGCAACTTTTAATAAAATATAGGTTTTGAAGAACTTGAAGAAGGTGGCGTGTAAGTGGGGCAAGAGAGAGAGAGAGAGAGAGAGAGAGAGAGAGAGAGAGAGAGAAATTCATAGTCTTGGAGATTTTCTTCGAGGATTGTAAGAGGAGAGGGAATGTGAGAGATTTCTTCTTCATTACACTTCTAAGATATATTTGAGAGTGCTTGTAAAGAGAGAAAGGCTTGAACAAAACTTCTAGGGATTTGCTTGGGAAGGTTTGTGAGATAAGTTGTCTTTTATTTCTTTTATTTCGTAAACTTGTGCTTATTTATGAAATCTGTGTTTTGTTATATTCTTCTCATGAATTTTGAGTAGTTTTCTTTATCCTTCTCCTTACTTTGAGATATGATTTTGTGAAGAATTGATTTATTTTATATGTTTTTAAATGTCAATACTTTGTGATGATTTGAACTTCGACCTTTTAAATTTGATCAATGGAATTGTTAAAATATGTTAAGAAACATATATTTTGAAAGGGCAATGATTTCCACAACATGGTGAGAATCTCATTTGATTTCATAGGATAGGATGTCATCCATGGAGTTAAAAGCAAATTACTTTGTTGGATACAGAATTGGAGATTTTAAGGTGATAGATTAAAATCCCAAATTTGATCTCATTGATTCGAAACTAATGTGAGATTGTTAGCCCTCGGGTGAGGGAGTAGTGAGAGCTTTAGAGTGGCGGTAGGTATCCTCCTAGCCTAACCACGAAATTAGAGACCAAATTTTGGATTAGTCAATGTTCTTCATGCACTCGGAAGAAGGTAAAGAATATGATTGCTCCTATTTCACAAAAAACAATTTATATATATTTTCAAATGATTTTAATTTCTTTACAATCCATATACTCACCGTAAAAGGGAAGGATGCTTTCCTAAATTTGAACTCTTCATGAAAAAAACTTCATTTAGTTTTCGTAATTTGACTTTTGAAAGTTTAGCAATTGGTTTAATTAACTTTAGCATTTTACTACATTTTATTTAGCATTCACTCTATTAGTTTATATTCAAATTTAACACTTCACTTTTATAGTTTAAAATTTTAGTTTACATTATAATCTTAAGAATTTACTAATAGGCATTTCCAACTTCCCTTTGGGATCAATATCTAAGACTCCATTAGAGCCCTTTATTACTTGAGTGATACGTATACTTGCATTATTTTTAGGGGATTTAGTAGATTAAAGATTTTTAAAAGATAAAGCTATTTTCATTAATGTTATTCTTGTTGGGATTAATTTGCATATTTACTATTGTATCTGTGTTGGCATCAATTTTTGATGTTATGTGTGTCCGAGACGTCTATATTACCTAAGGAAGACGTCCATGTCGTTAACTCTTCGTGTGCGGGCTAAAAATGCGTAAATTATTGTTTTGACCCAAATAGCTAAAAAGGTGGTCTGAACGATCCCGAACGATGAAACGGACAGTGCGGTCGCGTCCGGAACGTCGAATTTACCTAGGGGAGAATTTCATTTCGCTACGATGAAGTGTTCGTCAAAAAGATGCGGAGAGATAGTAATAATAATAATATTATTATTATTATTA
>JXCR01128942.1:152518-196174 GCA_002079205.1 Phalaenopsis hybrid cultivar | reverse complement strand
AATGTACACATACATTTATATTTTAAATCAAATTAAACTCCTAAATTTCATCAACTAATTCTACAAGAAGTACATAATTATGAATTTATTGTATATTTCAATTGATTTTCTANTTACAAAGCTTAAGGCTTAATGAACTAGAACATTGGTTCAGCTCAAATATAATTTATTCAGCTACTCATTTGATATCATACATGTGGTTTTTGAGATTTAATAGGAAAATTTTGGGCATATATCTGCTCTATTAAAGATCCTATTTCAAGGGTTCAGTTTTATTCCTCTACATGGNACTCATTTGATATCATACATGTGGTTTTTGAGATTTAATAGGAAAATTTTGGGCATATATCTGCTCTATTAAGATCCTATTTCAAGGGTTCAGTTTTCTTCCTCTACATGAGAACTTTAGCAGTTTGAAAAAACTTCTACATGATTAAATTAAAAACTAGAGCTGCTAAGGTATGATAAACAATTGAAAGTTAAATGAGACAAGAAAACGATGCTTGAAAAACTACTCCAGGAATGATGAGAAAAAAAAAAAAGTTCACAATACATGGGACCTCCAACAACTTGATCTGATAGTTGAAATGGGGATACAAATTAGGAAATATTAACATCATAAAGTCAGTCAGAGAGATTGCGTCCCATATGATCATGTTTCATTTATTGACATTTATTTTCACAGTACGAAGCATTTAAAAGTATTGATAATGATAGCTAGCCCACCCTATGAAGTTGAGAGTAGTTGTGAGCTCTAAGAGAAAGATTGAAAAGTTTTAGAATGCAATTGAAAGGATTAGCATAGCAACATACTTGCAAAAGATTGTCAAATCACATTTTGTGGATAGAAAATAGATGTTACGGAAGAGGGACCAAAACTTTGATATTAATCCTCCTCATAGAGTTCATGAAATTCATGNAACAACTTGATCTGATAGTTGAAATGGGGATACAAATTAGGAAATATTAACATCATAAAGTCAGAGAGATTGTGCCCCATATGATCATGTTTCATTAATTGACATTTATTTTCACAGTACGAAGCATTTAAAAGTATTGATAATGATGGGTAGCCCACCCTATGAAGTTGAGAGTAGTTGTGAGCTCTAAGAGAGATTGAAAAGTTTTAGAATGCAATTGAAAGGATTAGCATAGCAACATACTAGCAAAAGATTGTCAAATCACATTTTGTGGATAGAAAATAGATGTTACGGAAGAGGGAGCAAAACTTTGACATTAATCCTCCTCATAGAGTTCATGAAATTCATGATGCATAATATAAATGGTTAAAAAATGGAAAATAAAAAGAAGAGCTTCTAGTGTCACTGTGAATAATGCTTCCTATAATAAAGTAATGAAATTTGTACAATATGGAGATGACTTTCCAAAGAAGCCTCTTTTGAGTGTAAATCTATTTCACTGAGCTGGTTTTTAAATATTGTGCAAGGGCACTCTTTGATAAGTCATGTTATTCATAATGTTAGAGGAAATGTAAAGTTTATTTTGGGGGGATGTAGAACGATAAAAATATCCAATTATATTGTGAAACTCGTCCAACTAACAAATAAGATATTATTAGTGTCGACGTATAATTATAAAAATAATGCCTACACGTACATGTGCCCCACACTGATCCAACACCTCACCCCTCTGCATCTCATACCGAGCATGTCTTGTTTGAGGAAAAAATATGAAAGCAAAAATGGGCATCAACAAACCTGAAAAGAGAGAAAGACATGCAAGAGCGCGCAAATATAAGGGCATCAACAAACCCAGAATCTGTGTGAAAAAAGTGGGAATTCCTGCGAAAACTAATGAAAGAAGACATCAATGGATCAGTGTGCGAAGGAATCACGGTCGGGAGCTCGCTAAAGAAGCCATCAGTGGGTCCTATGGAATGTGATGAGTTTTTATATTTTCAGGAAATTTTCATGATATTACGTGATCTCGCTCTCTCTCTTTCACTCTTTCGCTAAAGAAGGCATCGGTGGGGATGGCAATGCCGATGTGGCCGGAGGGTTTGGGGACAGTGGTGATGGTGCCGGTGGTGTTAGTGTTTCTGGTTTTAATGAATTTCATATATCTACCTATTGGATGATCCCTTTGCAGGCTCCAAAAATTTTGAGCATCCTGGACTCTCTATTTTTTGTTTGTTTATGTTTGATTGTTGAAGGGTTTTAAGGGTCAAATTTGATGGAATAGTAGATCAGACACTATCCAGAGATTTCACCCTCATTTTGCGAGAATTTTTGGATATCGAGTGGCTTTTCGTTTGAAGAAATATTGATTGTGGTATGAGTACATTGAATACGAAAGCTTGTTTTGGCAGGAATTGGAATTGAAGGCCCACAAAATGTTTTGCCCTCATCAAGTTACTTCTCACAAAATTTAACTCATATTTTATCAGTTAGCTCATCATGAATGGGGAATAATGCATGTTAGTTATAAAAGGATTTGTGTTGACAATGAATCAAAATTTATCCAAATAAATGTGGACTCTTAATTCAATCATTTTTTTTCTATTTGATATTATGAATCCACACAAGTGTCGCCTCAGTTACTGTGGAGCAACTCGATTCACATATGCATATTACCATTTATATCGTGCTTCTCTTAAAACTGACAATATGAAAGCTTGTACTCGTATGTTGCTGGCATATTTAAAACATTTTGCAAATTAGTTGTATTTTCCTTGCATGAGCCAATATAAACTCAAGTAGTTTTATGGTTGGTATTTGTTGGTTCAATTGTTGTTGTTTGCTATCATATGCTTATTGGGTTGTTGATATCAATGAGAAAAGTTTCATTATAGCTTATTTTACATTTGATTTATTTTGCGGAGCTTGGTAGAGTGTTTTTTTTTTTGTGCAATTTTTTTTATTGATCTTGACAATGCTAAAGTTGTATCCTTATATACTCAATTTTAATACATAACACCCAATTCTCATGTATTTACATATCCACTACTTAAACTTATTACATCTATGCCAAACAAAATTTTCATGTTAAGTAAAAAATACCAACAACTTTTTAAAAGCAAAATACACATTTTCATACATAGCTAAGGTGGCATGTGTAAAAATTGAAGTTTAGATGTACTTCAGAGCCTTTTTTCCCTTTGTAAATTTTAATAACAGAAAATTTCTTTGGTGTTGTCACGCCCAATAGGTAGATATATTTTTTAATTATCTAATGTTTGGAAAGCTTGTTGTGCTTTGAAATATTGTTATTGAGATAAAACAAATATAGAATGAATATTGTTATTGAGTTTGGGGTGGTTGTGGGTTGGGGTGATGATTTTTGGTTGTAGCCTGGGGTGAGGGTTTTGTGGTTGTGGCTTGAGCCAGGTTTGGGCCAAAAAGTAGTTGTTGTGACTTAGGGTGGTCGTTGTAGCTTGGGATGATAGTTTTAGGTTGTGGCTTGGGATGATGGTTTTGGGTTGTGGCCTAGTGTGGTTGTGAGTTGGGGTGAAGGTTTTGGGCTGTGACTTGGGGTGAGGGTTTTGTAGTTGTGGCTTATGATGGTGGTTGTGGGTTAGGGTGATGGTTTTTGCTGTGACTTGGGGTGGTGGCTGTTGTTGTGGGGGTTGTGTTGTGAGTTGTGGTTGGGGTGGTTGATTGTTGTCATGTGCATACATTTTTATTTATGTAATTTTATTTTTTTATCATAGTAAAACAATGGTTAAGATCAAAGAGGTGTACCACACCCGCAATATAGGACAAAAATTAAAATAATATTTTCTGACATTTGCCTTAAGAAAACCGATCTAAGAAATAGGCTTACTACTTATTTCAACAAGGAAGGGTGCCAAAAGATTATCAAAAAATTCAAGGAAAGTACAGACAAAGAGTACGACAAGATGCAATTGAAGAACAAGTGAAATCAACATAAGGATTGTAAATTTTGAAAGAAATTGAAACGATGATCAACAGGCTTGGGGTGGGGTCAGGTGAAGCGAACTATTGATACTCCTGAGGAGTGGTGAGCAGAAAGACTTGCGGTAAGCATTTGTGGCATGTCCCTTAATTTGGTCAATTTTATTTTGTTTTTAAATTGAAGTGTATGTTATGAATTTGTATGTGGTAATCGCTGCAAAAAGTTTTAAGATTTGTGGACTTGATCCTGAGTTGGAGGATAAATTGGATTGAATGTTTGGGGGTGTCGTTGCTACGGACAACTATGCATGTGCCTCAAGTTAGAAAGGGTTTGGTGGCACCCCCGAGAACTTGGGAGCCGACCGATCAGGTAATTCAACTGAACTCCTCAGCCCGGACCTCCAAGAACTTGAGCCTATCTCTCGTTCTAAGCGTCTGCGGGTTGAGAATAAAAAGAAAATTGAGGTTGCTTTTCTTAGAAACTAGAAACTAGATATCACAGGTGGTGCTTTCTTGCAACGTTGAACCCCACACACCTCAAACAAATTATATCGACCAGGTCCTACAAATTTTGAATACAAAAATGGAAAATTTTGAGGATGAATCACTATACTTGTTTGCAATAGAGTTGCTTGAAGATCCGACCCGTAGAGATTTTTTCGTCAAGATATATGATGACCATAGGGTGACATATCTACGATGTTTTTACAATCGCATGAACATATATTTATTTATTGTTTTCCATTTTGTTTTTTATATTTCAACTGCTTGGGACATGGCTTATTCAGTGATGTTTATATGTTCATTGTGTTGTCGTAACCTTACATGATTTTAGCTAATTCATTGATGTTATTTTATTAGCCAGTACGATACTGATCTACATTGATGCAACTAGAGCAAGGCGCATAAGGAGCATTGCAGCTGTCGTATGCTTGATCTACAAATATTACAACTCGTACATAGATCGCTTTCATTGCATGACATCCTCATATGTTGGGGACAACATGGGGTGGGGAGTTTCTTGTGGGTCACCCAACGAGAATTAATAATATGTTCCGCATGACACAGACGGTATTCAACGATCTTTTGGAGGAACTACATAATAATCATAGACTTTATGGCTCTTCCATGACAAATTCAAAAGAGGTATTGGCGATAACCCTCGAAATATTATCCCAGCATGAATCAACGCGATGAACAATTTCAACACTCTGACAAAAAAATTTACAGATACTTCTCAATGGGGTTAAAGACACTTATGAGTTTTTCTTCACAAGTCATAAAACTTGTTGATCCTACATTCGAACGGATCTCTACAGAAATTTCACGCAATGCACGGTACATATCGTTTTTTACAGTAATGTTTCAAATTCATTACATTCAATTTTGATAAAAACACCGTTATTACAAATTCAATGTTATTTTACTAGGATTGTATTTAAGCAATAGATGAAACGCACGTTAACGCACGTGTTCCAAAAAAAGAGAAAGTTGCATTCATCGGTCGTTGTGGGAGCTCGATGCAGAATGTTATGGTAGTTTGCAACTTCAATATGTGTTTCATTTTTTTTATGATCGGTTGAGATAGGCAACACAAATGATAGTAGAATTTTCAAAGCTGCGACGCGGAATGTCATTTATAACTTCTCACGTCCTCCTGCAGGTACGCTTGAGACTCAGCTAATCTCGTAAATAACTTTTACCTCAATATTAGTTATGAAATTCCTATCAGGTGAATACTACTTGGTTGAAGTTGAATATTCATTGCAGCGATAGTATCAAGTCCTATCATGATACGAGCTATCACAAACCAAACTTTGAGCGAGCGAGCAATGTAACATGAGGCAGAAAAGAACTATTAAAGAAAAAACATTCATCCTTACGCGGTGTCATTGAAAGAACTTTAGGTGTTTGGAAGAATAAATAAATTATACTCCGCGATATGTCATCCTACCTGTTTCCCAAACAAGTGCAGAATGTGATTGCCGCGATGACTCTCCACAATTACAATTGGTGGTATCTTTCTCGCGACGACATTGATTTTCGTAGGGCAGAAAAGAATCATGAGTATGTACCTGTCGTTGGGACGGATGAGGCATCAAATTTGTTAACAAAACAAGAGGATGTCCTGTTTAAAAAAGATTAAATATCAGGAAAGAAATTAATTGAAATTATGATATCAAACTAGAATGTGTGGAACTTTCCAAAATAATACATACAACTGCGCTTCATGAAATATGTAACAACTAAATTTTAAAATTTTAAGCATGGATTGCATAGTACTTAGAAAATAGTTGGAAGAAAAAGGAAACAACTCAAGCCTAAGAAAATTTTATGAAGCTCATTGTCTGCAAAAGTAAGCATGCCCAAAATTTAGCTCCATTCCAGCTCACTGATTAACAAAAAAAAAGCTTGTATGGGCACTTTAAGCTGGCAACAAAATAAGGAAAGCACATATATAGATGTGCTCAACTAGCTTTGCCAAAATAATAGCTCAAGAGGATGAAAAGCATAATATGAATTATATATACTTAATCGCAAAGACATTGATAGTCTATTGTCCATTTACTCAACCATTAAATAGCTAATATTAATTGTACCCATAAGCATAAGAATAAAGATGGTGAGGTGAGTCGGTCTCATGTACAAACCCTAATATTATTTCCTTACTTTGCGTGCATAATTTGAACGATCATACAATTTAAACTAATTCACAGACATTCCAAACCATAGAGGTCATTAAAAATCTACTAATTTGTCAACATTAAGCTTCAATTTCCAAATGGCAATAACTTGTTTTCTAAAGGCAGTGAGGGACATGGTTAGAACTTCCACTAATATCATGTGATTTATTAGTTTCGTCACTATAGTGTTTCAGTTCCTTCATTTTTTTTCCTTTTTGGACTAGTAAAAAGATTACATTGAATTTTTGCATAAAGCCTGCAAACTATTCGAGGTAATTGTGTAAAATTTGAAGGTTTTCTTTATAAGTTATCTAGCTAGCTCTAACTCACATTTCTAATCATTCTCAGTTGGCTTTTAGTTCAGACTAGCTGCTATGTNTTGGACTAGTAAAAAGATTACATTGAATTTTTGCATAAAGCCTGCAAACTATTCGAGGTAATTGTGTAAAATGTGAAGGTTTTCTTTATAAGCTCCCTAGCTAGCTCTAACTCACATTTCTAATCATTCTCAGTTGGCTTTTAGTTCAGACTAGCTTCTATGCAAACCCATTTTTTTGAACTTGGCACCTCCACCAGTCAAGCCTAAGAACTGGACGCTTCCTAGTGCTCATGCATATACTAGACCCCATTTACATTTAATGTTACATGCAAACTAATCCAAGGAGAGATTGTATTCATTTTGAAATTCCTAGTGCCAACCAAGGAAGAGTTTGAAGATCTTAGTGATCAAAGAAGGTTAGCCTAATAAAGATCATTATCCCTCAATATTGAAACATTTATGCAAGTAACATAAATTACTATTCTGCAATTTTCATTTTGTACATTCTTGTATTTCGTACCAAGTCTCTTGGAGAAGGCTTAGAGAGGTGCCCCTGTCCACAAGTAAGATGAGGGTCCTCTTACCCTTTGTGTAAAATATTGTAAAGGTTTATCGGATGATTGGAATCCTAAGCATGTAGAGTGTTTAGGTATGGACATAAGCCAATTTGGACACAACCACATAAAGCATTGGTCTCCTTGTCTACTTTATTTGCCATTTTAATTGTAGAACATCGTCATAGTCAGTTTAAAAGCCGTGGATGCAAAAAATAGAGAGTTGTGCTAGTCAATCTACATCCACCGCAAAAATTGTCTCATTTAAATCATTGTGTCGATACTAAGGCGTCCTCTGAATGTGACACATTATATGATCTAAATACATGCGAGGGCCGCTGCATCGGCACCTCGGATTAGTGTTAAATAAGCATGAATTTTCACGTTATAAAAGGATGCGGGCAAAAAAAAGTTAGTTCATAAAAATAATATTAAGATACGAACTTGGAATATATGTACTCTCACGGATAAATTAATAAATTAGTAAAGGTAAATATCTTATGTATTCAAAAAATTAAATGAGTAGGAAAGGGGCTAAAGAAATTGATATTTAGGTTTTAAATTAAGGTATTCGGGTAGGAGTCATATAAAAAAGATGTAGGTTTAATTATAAATATAAGTTTGAAATAAAATATTATAAAAATTAGTATGATTGAAAATAGAATTATAGTTTTAAAGATTATTATTGATGCTAAGATTCTTAATATTATAAGTGTGTATGCTCCCCAAATAGCTTTAGAGATATATTCAAAAGAAAATTTCTAGAATGACATAGAAGAATTAATACAAATGGTACCTCTTATATAAAGATTTTTTATTGGAAGATATTTAAATAAACATGTTGGCAGAATAATAGATAATTTTAGAAGTATTAATAGTGCCTCTGATTTTGGACTGATAAAAAAGATAAAACCATATTGAATTTTACTTTAACTTATGAATTTAATATTGCTAACATTTTATTAAACAAAAAAGATGAACATATTATCACTTATAAGAATGAATCTAATAAAATACAAATTCATTATTTTCTAATGAAAAAATAGATCGTTGAGATTGTAAAGATTTTAAAGTCATTCCAAGTAAAAAAAATAAGTACCTAACATCGATAATTGGTTTTGATTTTAATATAAAGAATATAAAAATGAAATATACAATGAAATATTATCATAGATATGGATGAGGACACTTTAAAGACATAAAAATTATTTTTATTAGTAAACTTTGAAGTCTAAGATTTAGAATGTTAATGAAGAAATTAGTACTATGCAGAATAACGTGACGAGCACCATTAAGCAGGTTACAAAAGATGTGCTTGGAGAATCAAAAGAAAGTTTTTTTATGAATAAAAATAATTAGTGGTGGAAAAATAATATGCTAGAAATGATAAAAAAGTAAAAAATTTTATTACAAAAATTGGTTAAAATATAAAAGTATGGAGAATCAGGAAAAATATAAAATGACTCATAGAGAGTCTAAGACAACAATTTGTGGTGCAAAAAAATGTCTTTAATGATCTTTTTAATATATTAGATATCAAAAAAGATGAAAGATATATGTATAAACTAGTCAAACAATTTGGATTCATGTCGGGCAAGTTTACTATGAAAACTATACATTGAATGCGAGGTTTGATGGAAAACTATAGAGAGAATAAAGACCTACATATGATTTTTGTTGATTTAGAAAAAGCTTATGATAAAATTTCAAGAAAAGTACTTTGGAGAGTTCTAGAAAAGAACGATCTTGACATTGCTTATATTCAAATCATTAAAGATATGTATGCTAGAGAAGTTACTTGTGTTCGAGCATAAGGAGGATTAATTAAGTATATTTCTATTTCAATTAACTTACATCATGGATTAACTTTAACCTCATATTTATTTGTTTTAGTTATGGATGCTCTTATTGGGCAATTACAGGAGGTACCTTGGGGTATGTTTTTTGTTGATGATATCCTTCTTATAGATAATAACAATTCAGCCTCCCCCGTATGGGTCATGTTTTAGGCCATCATACCCTCTAGAGTTGGGTAATCTTTGCACATACACTTTCTATTTGTATTTTCATTATAGAATATGCTCATGTGTCGTCTTGGAGCTTTCTCATTGGGAGTCTCTCTTGAGGGCTGTAAATTGATAAAACTAAATGTAGTTTCATCTTGTTTCATAATTTGTTCTTAGGAGTTGCTCTAAGGACTTCTTGAATTACGTGAAGTCACTATTTGCACAACAACCCTCTCACGGAAACAATCAAAGGGACTTTTAGTGAGGAACGAGTATAGCACTAAGTGCCCTCAAGGAATCACTCTTTGGGAGCCACTCCAAAAGGCTTTTGACACACCCTCATGGGGCTAGCTCTTGGGAGCTGCTGCTAGTGAGGCCACTATCAAAAAACTAGGTGGTTTCCTTAGCTCTTCTATGTGCCCTCCGTGGACCTTTGTCAATGATTGATAGTAAACAAGTAATTTATATATGTTTATAAATTATTAGTTTCATGTATAATCATGTTTGAATCCTGGTTTATTGAGCTATACTAGGTGGTATGTTGGTGAATGCTATATATGAGATAAAATAAAATAAAAAATCACATTTTTTAAGACTCATAGTGCTATACAAATTGATGAAACCAGTCGCTCTAGTCCAAACATTACATAACCATTAAGAACAAGCAAATTGCTAACATAAATGACATGTGAGTTGATAAACACAATAATGCCATATCAAACATGTGTGTGAAATGAAGCACTTACTTCGAAATTTTCCAAATCTCTAGAAAAGAATCCGAGCCTTTTTTTCTATGGTATGCCAAATGCAGTTGCTGGAATCTCACCACAAGGAAAGGAATCTGNAGTCTCTTGGAGAAGGCTTAGAGAGGTGCCCCTGTCCACAAGTAAGATGAGGGTCCTCTTACCCTTTGTGTAGAATATTGTAAAGGTTTATCGGATGATTGGACTCCTAAGCATGTAGAGTGTTTAGAATTAGGTATGGACATAAGCCAATTTGGACACAACCACATAAAGCATTGGTCTCCTTGTCTACTTTACTTGCCATTTTAATTGTAGAACATCGTCATAGTCAGTTTAAAAGCCATGGATGCAAAAAATAGAGAGTTGTGCTAGTTAATCTACATCCATCGCAAAAATTGTCTCATTTAAATCATTGTGTCGATATTAGGGCGTCCTCTGAATGTGACACATTATATGATCTAAATACAGTGATAAGGATGCGAGGGCCGCTGCATCGGCACCTCGGATTAGTGTTAAATAAGCATGAATTTTCACGTTATAAAAGGATGCGGGCAAAAAAGGTTAGTTCATAAAAATAATATTAAGATACGAACTTGGAATATATGTACTCTCACGGACAAATTAATAAATTATTAAAGATAAATATCTTATGCATTCAAAAAAGTAAATGAGTAGGAAAGAGACTAAAGCGATTAATATTTAGGTTTTAAATTTAGGTATTCGGGTAGGAGTCATATAAAAAAGATGTAGGTTTAATTATAAATATAAGTTTGAAAGAAAGCATTATAAAAATTAGTATGATTGAAAATAGAATTATAGTTTTAAAGATTATTATTGATGCTAAGATTCTTAATATTATAAGTGTGCATGCTCACCAAATAGCTTTAGAGATATATTCAAAAGAAAAATTCTAGAATGACATAGAAGAATTAATACAAATGGTATCTCTTATAGAAAGATTTTTTATTGGAAGATATTTAAATAAACATGCTAGCAGAATAATAGATAATTTTAGAAGTATTAATAGTGTCTCTGATTTTTTAGTGACTAATAAAAAAGATAAAACCATATTGAATTTTACTTTAACTTATGAATTTAATATTGCTAATATTTTATTTAAGAAAAAAGAAGAACATATTATCACTTATAAGAATGAATCTAATAAAATACAAATTCATTATTTTCTAATGAAAAAATAGATCGTTGAGATTGTAAAGATTTTAAAGTCATTCCAAGTAAAAAAAATAAGTACCTAACATCGATAATTGGTTTTGATTTTAATATAAAGAATATAAAAATGAAATATACAATGAAATATTATCATAGATATGGATGAGGACACTTTAAAGACATAAAAATTATTTTTATTAGTAAACTTTGAAGTCTAAGATTTAGAATGTTAATGAAGAAATTAGTACTATGCAGAATAACGTGACGAGCACCATTAAGCAGGTTACAAAAGATGTGCTTGGAGAATCAAAAGAAAGTTTTTTTATGAATAAAAATAATTAGTGGTGGAAAAATAATATGCTAGAAATGATAAAAAAGTAAAAAATTTTATTACAAAAATTGGTTAAAATATAAAAGTATGGAGAATCAGGAAAAATATAAAATGACTCATAGAGAGTCTAAGACAACAATTTGTGGTGCAAAAAAATGTCTTTAATGATCTTTTTAATATATTAGATATCAAAAAAGATGAAAGATATATGTATAAACTAGTCAAACAATTTGGATTCATGTCGGGCAAGTTTATTATGAAAACTATACATTGAATGCGAGGTTTGATGGAAAACTATAGAGAGAATAAAGACCTACATATGATTTTTGTTGATTTAGAAAAAGCTTATGATAAAATTTCAAGAAAAGTACTTTGGAGAGTTCTAGAAAAGAACGATCTTGACATTGCTTATATTCAAATCATTAAAGATATGTATGCTAGAGAAGTTACTTGTGTTCGAGCATAAGGAGGATTAATTAAGTATATTTCTATTTCAATTAACTTACATCATGGATTAACTTTAACCTCATATTTATTTGTTTTAGTTATGGATGCTCTTATTGGACAATTACAGGAGGTACCTTGGGGTATGTTTTTTGTTGATGATATCCTTCTTATGGATAATACCAATTCAGCCTCCCCCGTATAGGTCATGTTTTAGGCCATCATACCCTCTAGAGTTGGGTAATCTTTGCGCATACACTTTCTATTTGTATTTTCATTATAGAATATGCATGTGTCGTCTTGGAGCTTTTGTCATTGGGAGTCTCTCTTGAGGGCTGTAAATTGATAAAACAAAATGTAGTTTCATCTTGTTTCATAATTTGTTCTTAGGAGTTGCTCTAAGGACTTCTTGAATTACGTGAAGTCACTATTTGCACAACAACCCTCTCGCGGAAACAATCAAAGGGACTTTTAGTGAGGAACGAGTATAGCACTAAGTGCCCTCAAGGAATCACTCTTTGGGAGCCACTCCAAAAGGCTTTTGACACACCCTCATGGGGCTAGCTCTTGGGAGCTGCTGCTAGTGAGGCCACTATCAAAAAACTAGGTGGTTTCCTTAGCTCTTCTATGCGCCCTCCGTGGTCAATGATTGATAGTAAACAAGTAATTTATATATGTTTATAAATTATTAGTTTCATGTATAATCATGTTTGAATCCTGGTTATTGAGCTATACTAGCTGGTATTTTGGTGAATGCAATATATGAGATAAAATAAAATAAAAAATCACATTTTTGAAGACTCATAGCGCTATACAAATTGATGAAACCAGTCGCTCTAGTCCAAACATTACATAACCATTAAGAACAAGCAAATTGCTAACATAAATGACATGTGAGTTGATAAACACAATAATGCCATATCAAACATGTGTGTGAAATGAAGCACTTACTTCGAAATTTTCCAAATCTCTAGAAAAGAATCTGAGCCTTTGTTTCTATGGTATGCCAAATGCAGTTGCTGGAATCTCACCACAAGGAAAGGAATCTATAAAGCTGTTTCCTGGCTGTGGCTTCTGAACTCCAACCCCCAGCATATCCTCTCTAACATTAAGCACATCATTCCATCTTCCAACCATTGCATACATATGCGAAAGCAGAACAAAGTCACTGCTATGGTCAGGCTCCAATTCAATAAGATGCTTCCTAACACTCTCCCCCATCTCAAGGTCCCCATGAACTCGGCAAGCCCCTAACAATGTCCTCCACATCACAGCATTCCCCCCTGTGGGCATGCTTCTTATAACCTCATAGGCCTCCCCTAACAGCCCAGTTCTCCCAAGAAGATCTACCATACATCCATAGTGCTGCACTGAAGGATCAATTCCATAATCCCTTCTCATGCAATGGAAATATCTTCTTCCTTCTTCCAACAAACCTCCATGACTGCAAGCACAAAGAACACCAAGAAAGGTAATGCCATTGGGCTCACCAAACTCTGTCAGCTGCATTTGTTCAAATAGCTGCAATGCTTCATGTGCACGACCATGCATTGCAAGTCCTAGTATCATTGAATTCCATGAAACCGTGTTCTTATCTTTCATCTTTTGGAAAACCAGGACTGCCAAGTCAATAGCCCCACACTTGGAATACATATCAATCAGTGAATTTGATACAGAGATGAACTCATCCAGAACACAAGTGCTGATTTTGGAATGAACCCGCTGACCAAAACCCAACTCACCAAACTCTGCACATGCAGAAAGAGCCACCACAAATGTGGCAGCATCTGGTGCAATACCACTTTCCTGCATTCTCACAAACATTCTCAACGCTTCTTTATACTGCATACAATGAACTAGGCCATCAATAAGAGCGTTCCAAGATACCAAATCCTTCACAGGCATTTCGTCAAACAGACNCATACAATGAACTAGGCCATCAATAAGAGCGTTCCAAGATACCAAATCCTTCACAGGCATTTCGTCAAACAGGCGGCGTGCAGCGGCCAAATTTCTGAACATGCCGTACATATGTATGAGAGTATTCCGCACGAAGGTATGGACCTCGTAGCCATCTTTAAGAAGAGAGCAATGCACCTGCTTCCCTAGCTCGACCATGAATAACTGACCACAGAGCTTGAGAAGGAAGGAGAAGGTGAAGTTATCTGCTTGCTTCCCATCCCTTCTCATCCTCTTGAAGCAGTCAATAGCCTCTACTTCGCTCCCCGTTCTCACGAAGCCTCGGATCATAGTGTTGCAGATAAAGGCATCCGGGAAGTTGATGTCTTCAAAGACATCATTGGCGTGTTTCATTGAGCCGAATTCGGAGACAGCGCAGAAAGAGATGAGGCGGCCGACCACGAAGACATGCTGAGCGAAACCCGATCTTATAATGAGAGCGTGGATTTGGGAGAGCTCACGCATGGTGGAGCATGGATGGAAGAGAGAGACGAGCGTTTGTTCCCGCAAGTAGAAGCTCGGAAACGCAAATTTGCCGTGTTCTTCTTCTCTGGTGCTGGTCGCTTCGAAGCTCGAGTAATGATGGATGGCTACACTGAGAAGAGAGAAAGGTGAGATTTTTCTGAGCAAATTCCTAGGGTTCAAATTTTTTAGTGCAATCATTCTTAACCAAAAAGGCTTCTTTTAAGCACCATTTATGCCTTGCAAGCACTGACACCAGTATGCGCAATTTGAGATTTTGCTCCCTCCTTTTTCTTTTTTTTTAAAATTTTTTTTACCATAATTTAATGAGGGATATAATCTTATTAAATTTCAATATAATCATAATTTAATGAGGGATATAATCTGAAATAATTACCTATTTCGGTGTGTTCTTAGCAAACAATTTCTTTTAAATATTATTTTTTTTCTCCTCTGTTTCTTATGGTAGATCGTAGTTGTTGTCCAAACTTAGCTTACGTCTGAACTTCAGAAGAAATTTTTTTCGTAAATGAAGCAGTTTACATTATGTTGTGATGATTATTAAAAATATCATTTTTCAATCGATATTTACTCCCTAAATAATTATCTATTATATTTAATCTTTACTTTTGTGAGTCAATTATATTAAAAATATATGATTTTCTTACTGGGGCAATTACATACATTCCACATAAAACTTGCTATTTATAAATCAACCCTTTTCTTACATCCAATTGTTCAAATTATCACTCAAACATCAAAATTTATGACAAAACCTCAATCCATATTTTTCATTTTTAACAAATTCTCAATATTTTCATGGTGTCATGCATAAATATTGATTTTGAGTTCAAAAAAATCACATGGGCAATCAATTTGTGAATATCAATGTTTCATGTGCTTTGTATGGAATTATCCCTTTCTAATTTCTTTGATTGGCTGTTTATATTTGATGCATAAGAAAATAAAAATTAATCATAGACTTTTTTCCTTACCTTTAATTTTGATGTTTGAGCATTGTTGATTACATAATAGATTAAATTTAATTAGGAAAATCACTTTAATTGCAATTAAGAGTTTTTTTTTTCCTCTCATTAAATTACCTCGCAATATATTAATAGGTTTTAAGGATTAATAGACAAATACCACTAATTTGTAAGTTAGATAATTTAAAAAATTAAACCAAGCAAAAAAATTAAAAAATAAATGAATAAACTTAATAGCTATTTCAAGTATTTTAAAGAAGGAAAATTTGCATACATACAACACAATTCTAATGTATTTACATTTTTAACGCCTAAAGTTTGATATTTACATTTATAATACTTTTAGTGACGTGTAGTTGTCCGTTAAAAGATTTTGCACCATAGTTTTGCATGAGAACTTTATATGGACATTAAAGAAAAGGGAGTGAGAACACCTCAAATGCCATTAAATTTTTTAATATAAAATGCTTTAAAACTATAAAAAATTGTTGACTCGTAATCGGTGTTTCGTTGTATAAGTTAAATTATTAAGTTGTGCACTTTTATTTAAATGAAGATTATAAAATTACAAAGTAATGCATTCAAGCCTCGTCTCATATTGTTCTATTAGATCTTGAAGTAGTGCAGGGGTGATAATGGTGATCAAATGATGTTAGTTGGATAATGAAGATTAAACAATGACAATAGCGTAATATTGGTTAAATAACGAGGGTTAGATGATTGTGCATAGGCTATAATAATTGGGTGGGGGATGGTCAAATGATGATAACCAGGAAATGATAATTGGACAATATAATCAAAAGATGATGGTGAAAAGTACTAATCATCAATGTCAAATGTCAGATCAATGCTAAAAAAATTTTAAATCTCCAAGCATAAGTCTAAGTCATTTTCATGTCGAATTGGAGCAATATTATAATTTTTTGGGGAGTAACTTTGAAAAATATAAAATAAAAAAAAACTACAAAATACATTTGTTGAATTTCTCTAGTCACAACTGTTGATTTGGCCACATGTTGTAAGATTTGAAAATTATTTGACCCTTTAATTAATGTCCCAAAATTGTTAAATACACTTCAAGTGCTTGATTTGGACTTATTTGGATTTGGATCATATCATTTTTTTTCATTAGAATTGTCAACTTTAGATATTTTAGTTTAACTATAAATTTATTAAAATTAGACATATTATTTTGAAATTAATTTCAAAAATTTCAAATTTAAAATTTGCATCAAGTTTCATGCCTAATCGGATAAATCTTTTGATGATGTATCACTTGTGTTAATTATAGTAGCATTGTTTGTCTAGTGTATTCCTTAACCTTTAATCATTAGCTTGATTGTGTCCCAATATTGATTTGTGAATCAAGCTCAATCCTACTAAAGAAATATAGGCCTTGAGATGAAATCTCTCAAAAATGAATTATCTTGGGAGAATTTCATCCTATTTTAGGAGTTTTTAGCTAAGGTATCATGAGATTTGGAATACCTCATCTAGCATTTAAAGCTTTTTAATCAACTCAATTTCTTTTTAAGAAAATAATGCACTTTGAATTATTTACAGTTATGGTATTTAAATTCTTTGCATTTTAGTAGTGAATATAATTCAAAATGTTTATAGCTTATTTACAATTTATAAATAACAACTCTTATGCTCATATAAGGAACTTTTTCGTTATGTAGTTTGAAAATCATGATTTACATTTTCTTCAAGTATTAATAATGGCATCATGAATTTTATAGTTCCCCAACACCCACATATTTATGAGTTAAGAATGAGAGGAAGGGTAATATCTTAACACTTTAACTCCAATGACAAGATATAGCTCATCAAGTAAGGATTTGTTGATTATTTGACTATTAGTTGCTTTGAAATTAAATTTAAGAAATTTAAGGAGAGTAAATTTTTTGTAGGCTTCACAATATTGTTTTTGCCTTTGAAGGCACCAACAATGAACATAATCTAAAGCTTGTTTGGGATAATTTTTTGTTCTCTATTTCTTTTTTTAAGAAAATAATAATAAAACAAAAAAAACAAACCAAATAATAGCATTTCTTTAATCTTTTTTTTTATTTTTTTAAATTTTTATTTTTAAAACACATTAGGCTTGTTTTCATATCATAGGCATATCACATATCAAACTTCTTAAAAATATCAATAGTGAAAAAGGAGATACTGACACAAATTTAAATTATCAAAATTTTACATCTGCACCTTCAATATAAGGTCAAACATTTTAGAAATTAAAATATATAAAATCCCCTTTTAATTCTCCTATGCATCTTCCTCCTCTTTATCCTCATCCTCGTCTAAGCTAGCCATTGTTCGCTTGCCCCATCGATCTTCTATACTCCACTCAATTCTCTATTGGTCTTCATGTATATGGTAAACCTCCTCAATCAAAGCAGTGGCCTGCCTAGCAAGCTCTGCAGTACTCGAGCGTGATAATTGTGCCACCCACAGAAGCACAAGAGATCTTGACCTTTTTCTTTCCCGCCGCCTGGGTCCATGGCTTAAACTTAGATTGCGTAGTGGTAGACTAACTACCACTACTATCACCATCAGTGCTTAGGGTCTGGGAGGCCAAATGCCTCTCTTGGAGCTGCTCGTGCTTCTCCTACATAACAAAAGACAATTATAAATTAAGAGTTTAAACATTAAGATTCAAAATAAATATTAAAAAAATTCAATTTTTAGCTTACATTCATCAGTCGGGCTGGTAGTGAAATTTGTGTGGGAGAAAGCTCAGGTGTGGCATCAACAACAACAGGTGGGACGACAACAACAAGTGTGAAAGAAGACATGCTCTTCTTCCCACACTTGTAAGTATTTGTTATAGTGTGAAGAACATGCGGTTGTTGAGGTGGCTGATCACCAGCACCACCTGTGTCTATCTGTAATAGAACCTACAAAAAAAATAATCAGGAGCAGTATACACAAATAAAAGGAGGAATTTGCAAAATCTAAATAGAAAACATATCGTAACTATGTATAAAACAAAAATAAAAATAGGAAAAGTATGACATACATAGAAAAAGCAAACCAAAAGTTCAATTTTGACATTGGCTAAGTGTCAAATATGAAACAGCTACTCTCCTAGTTGGGTCATTAATTAGTGTGACCAAACCATCTAAGGTGACACTCTTTGATATTGTATGCCATTGGAGCTACTCAAGTTGTTTCATGGATATATTCTTTTCAAAAAATTTTAGTTAAACCAAATGCAGACAAATGCATGATTGGTAAGCTCCATAAGACAAAAATAAAAAATATATTTATTAGAATTGACCATTTTGCTTGGAAAATGAAGGAAGTCAAGCACCTTCTTTTTAGGATGAAGGATACAATTGAAATCACCCAAAATAATCTAAGGCTCAAAGATAAAAATTGTCATATTAGAAAGAGCTAGCCACAAATCCTTTCTTTTGATATACAATTCTCAGCATAGTGGAAAGTATTAAGAAAATTGGTGTAGGAGAACAAGGAGATGGATCTAAAGATTTATTGGGGCTAAATGTATAAATCAATAAAAGCAATACTAGAGGAATTCTATTTAACTCATATGCCAACATGCTGGAAGGTATGATAATTATGAATAGAGAGTTCAGGAAGGAAGATAGATAAATAGTGAGTAGAAAGAAAGTAAGATAGGGTATAGCTGATGAGTTTTGTTTCAAGCAAACAAAAAAAAATTAAGATTATTTTTTTTTCATAAAATTATGTTGACCTCACTTTTGATGAGGTCTAGTCTCTTCCTTAGAAGCTTAGGATCAAGTCATAGGACTTCGAGAAAGTTTGCTTAGTGCAACATAAACCTTCACTTTATCTTTTAGGCTTTTGCACACTGTGCAATATAAGCCCTAACTCGCCTCAAGATTCCGAGGTCATCGTTTGATATGGCGTAAACTCTCCTATCTTCCTAGGCTTTTGCAGAATCAAATATTATGTAAGTGTAAGACCTAAATAATAAAATTGGCAAAATGAAACATTAAATAATATCTTTTTCAAAATTGAAGTCAAACAATAGGATAGTTTGAGGAAGTCACCAATGTTCTCCTTATGATCTACGACGTCCCATATCTTTCTTCCTTTGGATTCTAAAAATAATTGTTCATATTTGATTCTTTTACCACTTGATTCTTCATGTCCTACCTTGAAACCCTAAACATTAAATTCTTGAAGACAAGTAACTCTGATCATCATCGAGAGTTTTCTAAAGTGACTTCGGTCATTTAAGATATAATTAACTATAGGGGCTTGCTCTTATAGGAAACTTGGAACCCAGGTAAAATACACTCTATCTAATCTTTATATTAGATAGAGAAACTTATCAATCAACATATAAAATGTTCATAGACCAAAACAGATGTAATGAATTTCTTAGTTNTGAGGGAGGAGAAATCATGGATATGGTGGGGGGTTAAAGGTTGTCTAAGGGAGGGAGGCGGCTCCTAATCTCTTAAGCGGGAGGATTTGGTAAAAAAGTTCAATAACCGTTATATGGTATTATACAATTCAATGTAACAAGTATGATATTTAATATATATAGATCTAAAAAACCATTAAAATCTTTTAGCTTATATATATATATATATATATATATATATATATATATATATTTCTAATAATGATGAGATGTATATTTAATTCCAAACATAAACTCAAGCAAAATAAAATAATTTATAATTTGATTTTTAAACTATAAAATGTATGAGATTTGTTCAGACTCATATTTTTTAAAGTTAAAATACTAATTTTTAAAATAAAACATTACATATATATTAAATTTAATATATTTTAAAAGCAACCAACAAATTTCTAAGTTAACGACCCACAAATAACAACTATCAATGAATCCTAAATCACTATTAAAATCTCTAGCATTCCTAAAAAGTCTAATATGGGGGACTTCCATTAGGTTTTCTTTTCTTTATTCGATTGTTAGAAGATAGAGANCATAAATGTATTCCAAAAGTAAATTATTAATAAAACTAATTAAGTTTAAAATTGAATGACTCAAGAAAAAAAATGCTCAACCATCCAACCATAGTTTATGCCTACCCCAAAACCAGCATCTCACCCAAACCTGCTTTTATACAAAGCTAACATTGCTTATGTATACAAATAGCAGGATTGTAATAAATACCACTCAATACTTAAGTATAGATATACACATAGCTAACACCTAATCTAATACTTATATTTTCCTAACACCTAAACTTAAAATGTTACATTCATACCACTGAAATCTTATTCATATATATTCCTAACACCTAAACTTCAAATGTTATATATATACCAAAATTTTAAAAAGTAAAAAATGGGGCGACGTTACCTTTTATGATCCTCTCACAAGGGGTGACAGGCTAGGGTTTTCAGTGGCGAGGGCAAGGTACAACAACCGACGAGGGGAGGTACGCCATCCGACGATAGCAAGCGAGAGGAGAGGAGCTGCTTGGGTTTCGTTGTTGGCGGAGGTAAGAGAGGAGACAAGGGCATGGTGTCCGAAAAAGAAAATGAATTGAAAGGGGCATGATGGGTGTTCTAGGTACATTGCATAAAATTTCTTGGCTAATTAGAAAGGACACTGCATAATAATGAAGAAGCTTGAGAACCAAGCTAATAAAATTCAAATTATTAAATGGGGATACTATTCCTATACCTAAAATTTGAACTTTTTATCCTTAAATACCCTAAAATCAAGATATTTCATATAAGGAAAAAAAAAAACTATCGAAGGAGATAATCTTCATCCTTAACCATCTTGAGGCCAAGCCATCATAATTGATTTGTACTTTAAAACTATAATTAAAATAAATTTTGAATCCATATAATTAATTTTACATTATTTTTTTCATTTTAAGATGTATTGAAATTAATCTTATATGTTTATTTATCTTCAATAAAGGTTTTTAGTTACTTCTAAAAAATTATCCAAACCCACAAAGTCTTTGTGGCCAAGAAAAGTCTTCTCAACATGAGAACACATCTTAATTTGTGATACATGTTACTTAGTTACTTGAGTTTATAGATTTAAAGTTATGAATTCCTAGATCAAGTATTAATTTATCCCATTTAAATTATTTAATGTACTAAATTAGAATAAATCTTAAAGTTGCATATCCCAAGGAGCATCTTGGATTAGTGATAATAATTTCTTAGTTATTTTTCATCATTCTATTCACACTAATTAGTTGTTCTTTATTGTTTCAAAACTTATATTCATGATCATACAAGAACAAAACTATCACTGATAAGGCAGACATAAATCATTACTCTCACGAGCAAGGCTAAAATTGAAGGCTTAAGTAATGGGCATCTTAGCCAGTAGGATTGTAAACTCATCATCATCAAATATGTTTCCTTGTACAATAATCTTTTTAGCTTCCTCAACTTTGGAATATATGCATGACCAAATAACAACAATGATTGTTAACGTGCTCCAATTTTATTTCTTAATCTTAAGCTACTTTCTCGAGGAAAAATAAGCATTTATAACCCAAGTGCAGTTATTCATAATTTATGATGAAAAAATCCTTATGTGGAATTATGAACAAATTCTAAAATGAATGTTAAAAGGGAAAAATATATAAAAGTAAATTTTTATCATCCATTTACATAAAAGTATGTAATCATAATCATAACAAAACTATTTTGTAAGATTTACCTATTATAATCCATAAAGCTAGAATTACTTGAAGATTATTGAAAAATAAGTATATCAACACCCTTTTTAGATCAGGTTAGTTTTTTGCCTATCATTACAGTTCATATTTGATCTAGACCATAGGCCCTCTGCTTGCTACCCCATAACTCTAAGATGGTGCTATGCTATCTATTCAATACTTTGTGTAAATAGATTAACCCGACGATAAGGATTGCTCAGACTTCATTTAAGACCTCCAATACCCTTGTTATTATAAATTCGTAATATGCTTCCATAGATGTCTCAACCCATCAATAAAGTTAATAAATAATTTCCTTAAGTATTTTTAGTAACTTGGACTTAATAGTTTTATAAGACAATAAATCAACTCAAACTTCATAATTATATAAGTATAGCATGAGATGGTGTTAGACTAACCTTGACCTTGGAGACCATGTCATCTTGCTTTGACCCATTTCATAAATAGTTGAACCCGCTTAGTCTTCCCTTTACCTATAACTATAACCAACAAACCTGAAGTAAGTTATTTACTTATAATTAAGATTGTTATTTTTTGGACCCTCTATTATTCTTTGGTAAAAGTAATTAAACTTTTAACCTTTGGTTTAAATAGGTGGGTGAAATCAACTTAACTTAGAACTATCCTAATCAAGCCAAATCTATTTTAATACTTAACTTGATATACCCATAGTGTTAACTTTGTATTGATTTTTTAGACCTTCTGTGACCTTAATGAGATCTTATATTGGTTTGCTAAAGCTTTAGCTTAGAATGAGCTGGACTATGACCCATCATAGAGAAAACATAATCCATTTGACCAAATTGGCATAAATGATTCATAAATGGAACTAAGTAGAAGTAGGATCTACCATTAGACTCATATTTTGCTAATGACCTTACTTACATCATCATAGACCAGATTAACCCTACACTGCCTATATTTGACCTAAATCTAACTAATGTGGACTAATATGGTATATTATGTCATTATTTTGACCTAATAGACCTTAGATGGACCAAAAACCATTATGATTTGAAAATAACATATTAAAATAAAAAATTATCATTTTGATTTGGCCTAATTAGATTTTTCATGGTTTGAGTTTAGCTAGATTGAACTCAATGTAGCTTTGTTAAACCTTTTATATGTTATTAGGACTAAATAAATTGACCTATGCTAATTAGATCTTAGCCTATTATCCATTTAAGCCTAGTAGCATAATGAAACCCTTAGAAGTAATGGATAAGATGCTAAGTGGTCGAGATTAAGCTTAAAGTTATGGTGAATCCATGGTTAACACAATTTACTCATTAGCTGTCTATTGATCCAATTGAATTGACTTAGATTAAAGTATTCCATACTAAACTCCTAAGTTAACTAATTTATCCAAAAATTCCATAAGAATATTTGAGTCTGTTGATCTTAGTCAATTTAATTGTTAGACCATGTTGGGCACAAACAATAAAGCATATAAGAAGCAATTAATCTAATTAGCTTAACCCAGGCTAGTCTAAGCCTCAGAGTGGATACCATTGTATTTTAGGAGACTTTAGATATCCATGAAAGGCTTGCGAGCTACTTTGTTCTGGCCAATTTTTTTTTGTCAAACTTAAATGGAGATTAATTAGATGTAATTGACAGAATTAGTAAAATTATTCAATTAAATCATGCCCAAGCAAATTTGGACATGCCCACACTTTCTTTAGGTAGCCCAAATCCTCTCCTTAGGTTTATTGGATCAAGCTAGCACTAATCATCACAAGAAAGCTTATATAACAATGGTATTATGAACTAATGCTTGGAGTATTTAATAGTAATGTACGTACCAACTAATTGGTTATTATGGGCGAGAAGATATCATGCCCATAAGAAAATTACTCAATATATGTCTAATAACTCTTAATTATAATGTTTACTAACTTTGCTAACTATATCATCTCTTAAATATAACACATACATCATTATTAAAATAATAAAAAAAAGTGCACAAGCTTGTGTGACAATCAAAATTTATAGTATTTTATGATATTTATGGTGCACATTTGTATATTAAATCTCATGTGTATAAATATGCACCAAATTTTCATGTATATATATTAAGTCTATGTTATGCTGTAACATATATCATCAATTATTTTTGTGATGTTGTGAGTATTTAATCTATAATATGGTCTATTTTTATAACCTAATTGAATTATTTGAACACTATTCCAACAAATTTTGAATAGAGTTTGAACATGTACTATGAGATTTGAATCTTGTTTGAATCATGTCTGATCATTATTTAAATCATGTTCAAAGAAGATTCTCATATAATTTATATCTCATAAGTTTTAGAATATAATAAAAAATAGCTAATCATTATGATTATAAGTATTAAAAAAATTAAAAAATAATTGTTATTATAATATCTAATTATATTTCCCTAAAATTTAATATCATACTTATTTATATTGTCATAATAATTAATAACAATTATATTAAATAAAACAAAGTTAATATTACATTAAATAGAATTATTTGAAAAATCATCACAAATTCAAAAACCATCCTTGCAGCTAAAAACTTATAGTAACTATGATAAATGCTAGTCCAAGTCTAAATCAATTCACAACAAATTCATTCAAAAGAATAAAATGCCCTCCTCTCTCTCTCTCTCTCTCTCTCTCTCTCGTTTGTTAAACAGTTCTGGGACAACACCGGTTTGAACCCGGTTCAAGTGCCCGTCCATAAACTTCGAGTCGATATCGGATAATGTTCCTGCGCGCCGGCTCCCTACATTGATTTCTAAAGCAAGAAGCATAACCAGCAGTCGAAGCCATGGCGCTTTCACTGGCTCCAATTGCTTCCTTCTCCCTTCTCACTCCAGCCAACAAACCAATGTGGAGAAGAAGCCCTTTCTCTCTCCCAATTTCGCCTTCTTTCTTCGGTACGCTCTCACCATCCGTTTTGGGTTCCATTCTTTCAGTGATTCTGGAGGATAGCGGATGATATTCTTGTTTTGCTATGGCTGTATTATGGAGCACATTGATTGATGATTTTTCACTATTTGTTGTTCCGTTTTATGCGATTTCTGTGTTACAAACTTATTCTATAGACATGCCTGCTGATCTGAGTTTTTTTTTTCTTCTTCTGCTTGTTTAAATTGGGATGAACCAAATTTTGAATTTGAGGTGGCTGTATTTGTTTGTCTCTGATCATACCGCTGCATGAAAATATACTGTAATTGTTTATAAGTATGACTATGCAATAAGTTTTAGGGGCTCTATGACTAGGGATTTACGCTAGGATTTAACGAGGTATTAATCTATACCCTGCCAGACAGTCAATTTAGGACAAGTTGAATCCTGGGATTCGGTAAATCCTGATTTCACCAATTTTTGGCCGTAAACATGGGATTTACTTAATCCTCAAAGAGATTATGTTGCTATAGCTACATTGATGTCCTGCAATTGTTCTTGGATTTGCTTTGGCAGCACGTTTCAAACTGCCGTTTCAAAGAAGTTTTAATTTTCTTTGCAAAAATCTCTTCATATCTATTGTGGAAGCAATATATCACAATATTAAATACAACAAATGCAGAAAAATAATAAAATATTATTATTCTAAGCAACTGCAAATTCAATTAAATGGACTAAGCTTTTACAGTGAGTTTTCACCTAAGAACTCAAAGAGATGAAGTTTTAATTTTCATCTGAGAGACAACTTACTTTGGCGAACTCTTTGGCAAGTTTCAGAGTGAGTTTTGTGGATGAGATTTATATTATGCTCCCTTGATGAGAACATTTTGAACCGAAAAGTTGCTTTAGTGGCCCTGCACTGGTTTTTGAGTTCTTAGGTGATAGTCCTAAGATATATGATTTCTTTCATGGACGTCGGTTTTGAGGCAAGTTTGAGTTTGGTGATCTATATTTGCCATATATTTGGTTCGGTTCTATCTTAGATTTCAAGACAAAGTCAAATGTTTTGCAATGGATTGATATTGGATCATATGTAATAGAATTTTGTCTTGAAATTGAATTTAGCCTGCTAGAACTAAGGCTGATAATGAGTAAAGATCGGCCGAGCTTTGTTTGACTTGAGCTTAAAATCATTGAGTTCAAATTGATTCAAACTCATCTCAAAATGTAGTTAATTTCAAGTTGAGCTTGTTTGAATCAAAATGACTCAAATTAGAGCTAGTTCAAAATCAATTTTGTATTAAATTGATATTGTGAAAAAAATAAGATTGAAGAGAGGGATTTAACCTAAGTCTTTATGCATGAGTTACAAAACTCTAACCAAATGAACTAATAATTATTTTCTACCCTTTTTATATTAACATATACAATATAAAATAAGCCCAATCCAAATCAAGTTTTATCTTAATCTAGCCACTCTAAACTCGAAATCAACTTAAAAATATATTTGAAGCTAAGGACTTCAATTTGAAAACCAGCTGAGATACGTTCTATGGATTTTAATTTGACTGAAAATTAGAGTGACTTTTGAGTATTTTTACATCGAATAACTCAAATATGAGGTCAAAATTAATTTGAGGCATGCTGAATTGGCTTGAAATTAGTTTTTATTTAAATATATTTGAGTTACTGAAATCCAACAAGGTGGAATCCAACAAGGTGGAGTTCAATATAGAGAGCTTGCTTGCTTTTTTAGTGAGAAAGAAAAAAAATCTGAAAGGGGACCGCTACTTAAAACATGAAATAATTCGCAGGCTACTTCTAACTAATTGATAGATCAACAAAAATTTCCTAGAATGTCTTGAGATCTTTTCCCATATGTTTAATCCTCTTATTCCGAACTTCCATCATATTGATAAGTGGTTGACTATGGATTAAGTTAGCATCAGAGTGTCAATCTTGGTACGAACAATGAGAGGATACAAAGACTAGGAGAGACACTTCTTGTTGTGGAGATGAATCAAAAGTTAAGAAAGATATGACAAGAAATAGATGCGAAAGAAAGCTACTTCATGGCTAACTAATTTTTAGATGAATCTAGATGATCAAGTGGTTGTACTGATGAAGCAAATGACCACCATGGAGTGGATGATGAAACAAACAACCGCCACTATGACTAGTGGTCAAATCATATTCCTTCTCTTTCCATGGCAAATGGCATTATGGTTGGATATGATGAAGATGAGGATATAACTATCACTCATGAATGAATGATGCAACCTTTCAAAATAGAAGCATGAATTGGTCAATTGGAGATTTACTTCACCTTGCATTGATATAATATTCATGATAAGATTGTTCATTAGTGTTGTGGAATGCTTATTTAGAGAAGAATGATTATTTAGAGGTGACTTGGGGGTTATTCAAGTAGCTAATACATTGGGAGTTCTACCCGATTAATATAGAAGATTAATGGATGAAGTGACATAATCCGAGACAAAGTTAAGGTAAGCCCTTTCAAGAATACACCAAAAATTTAGTTGTCAGGAAATTACTTTGCAAATAAATCATGTGGAGGTAAAAATACCGCTGAAGTACACATGAACTTATTTTCAAATTGCAAACAAACCTCACTTGCTTCTAATCACCAATCACCAATCACCAATCATGCTAGTATGATTTGATAACAAGAAAGCACAAGAATCAAGAATGCGAGGAGAAGGCTTAATTTCTATTTGAAGAGAGTTCAGATTTTTTCAAAGGAAAGAAGGAAATGGAGATTAGTGGTGGCCCTTCCTTTTACCAAATCAATGGCTTTGGTAAATTATGTATTCTTTGTCAATTACCTACTCAAATCAAAGAAAAATACTGGAAAATATGCCTTGAATTCTTCCCTAAAAATGGAAGAAAATTGAGAAAGGAAAAATAATGACTGGCATAGTGAAAAACCTATGTTGAATTCAATTAACGATGCATATCAATTTTTCTCTACTAGAAATGCCAAAGAATATAACGATGGGGGGTTGTGCCCAATATGGACCGACAAGTGGGGTTGTTCACCTTGAGAATACGGGGCAAGCGAGAGGTTATTAATGACATTATCGACACCAATAACTAGATATCCTAATTTTCATCAATTTTGTATAGAAATTAGGTTTGGGCACTATACACCATCCCAATCTTCACTCTTTAAATTGAATTTAGAAGGAGCCAGAAAAGAAGGTTGATTTTTAGTGTTGTTAGAAATTTTTTATTCCCTAATGATTTCATTGATGCAATGATATGTGAAGTAGTTCCAAGTCATCACTCTCGTTCCTTCATGTTTTATACATGATCCTACATTGACAATCTTATCAGTAACAACTTACAAATGAATGCTCTTTCTTCTAATGCACCAATGTAATTGGGAAAGCTGACAAACTGCTTGACATCGATCATAAATTCCTATTGATGTTGATCTGTCTAGTTAGAAGAAGAAAAGTGCAGTGATTGTACCTCGATATCATGCAAAGAGGGGGTGATATTCAAATGAAAAGGTAGTCCGAGGAGCAGGATATTGGACCATCTCCAACAACTCATTGCCAAATTTGTCGATCTATCAAATGCTAGTCATTAAGATTAACTATACTAACTTGAAGGAAATCGACTGATTCAAGGCAATGGCAATTCCTTGCTGAGTCACCCTTCCTCTGCTAGCTTCCTGAAGCTGCTGGATCTCTTCCGCAGTCGGAAATATTCTATGTCAGTGCTAGAAATCCTCTCTGCCACCTTGCAGGCCTTCCCCATTTTCCTTTACCCCCAAAACTCTACCTGCAACCAGAATCCTCTTAATACAGGTCTTCTTTCGTCGTAATCCTTTGGAACCCCTCCTCTTCTTCTTGGCACCAGAATTCTCTCTGCGAGATCTCATTTGTTCAATTTGTGTTGTTGGAATGTTCCTAGCAGTAGACCCTCCGAAGGATTCTCCCTCTAGGCACCTTCTTTGCTGGAATTCTCTTGTCCAACAACAACTTCAGTAGCCA
This sequence comes from Phalaenopsis hybrid cultivar, assembly GCA_002079205.1. Lineage (NCBI taxonomy): Eukaryota > Viridiplantae > Streptophyta > Magnoliopsida > Asparagales > Orchidaceae > Phalaenopsis > Phalaenopsis hybrid cultivar. Next base: position 167,051 of record JXCR01128942.1, on the reverse strand, counting down.
ATTTTCCTCCTTTCCTACAACTGTTCCTCTATCTATAGAAGCAACAGTCAACACCTTTCCTGCAACTAGATATAGCCCTAAACTAACATAGGGTTTATGATCAAGCATGGTATAAAGACACAAAGTTTCACTCCAGAGATTAATCATCCATTGTGTGAGTCTTGCCAAAAACTTAGTCACATAAAGAGACATGTTGAAAATTACATGAAAAACTTGCAAAATAAAAACTGGAACAAGAGTGGAAAGAACAAGAAAACAAGGCCTGTGCTGCTATATCTTTTGAAGGATTGGTCAACCCTAGACCTTTCACTAAGGAACAACTGGAGGTGTTGAAGACACTTCTTTCAAGCACAATTGAATAGCCTACCAAATTTATAACACACTAGAGTATCATGTCTTATTTTACTGACAATGGAAAATTTTGACATTGGATAGTAGATTTAGTTGCGTTTGATCACAATATTGGGGAATTCTTTCTCTCACTAACTACCAAGGGTTCTGAAACTCCAAATTTGTTAGATATGTTAATGGGTCTCACTTTAGGATTGTTGGGAATGGAGAAGTAAAAACCCTAAACACACTTTAGGATATTCAACTCTTTTGTGTGCTGTATGTTTCCAAATTATATTGCCACTTACTATTAATTAGCGCTAACTCATTACTCATAACAGTTATGAATTTTAAATTGTGGATTCGGGGAAGGTGATCGACAACGTTGAATTGCATCAAAGTCTATACCTGCTCAAGAAAATCTATTCTCTTAATACATAAGTGTCTTCTTTACCATCATGTTCCCATATTCCTGTGATTTTTATGTTTGATTCTATTGAAAGTCAAGTTCTATTATGATATCATCATTTGAATCTTCTCAATTTTCATTTTATTGAAAAAGTTGTATCATTATCTTTTTATTAATAAAAAAATTAGAGTTTATCAGTGTGAATCTTGTTAATTGGCTAAACATAGTAGTCACGTCTATCCTCTGTCTCAGTACAAACCCTCACATCCTTTTCTCTATTATCCTCAATTATATTTGAGAACCATCAAAATTAAGGTTTGTCTTCTTTATTAATGACCACACAAGAACCAGTTAAATATTTCTCATGAAAGAAAAATCTGAAACTGCCCAAGTCTTTCAATCGTTCTATAACATGATTTTCACTTAGTTGCAATATAAAATTCAGATTCTCAAAATTGATAATGCAAAATAATACTTCAATTCTATTCTTGGACCTTACCTTGTAAACAACGTGTCACAATCTGATATGGAGCTTGGAATTAACCAAGATGAGAATAAACAGTTAGACGCTGAAATTAAATTCTCTAATATTCTATTTCTATCAGTAATAGTTTAATATTCAAGTATTCATGAAAGAATAATTAAATAAAGTAATTTAATTAACAAGTAAAAGTTTTATCTTTTCGGTTGTTATTATCGCCTCCTGTACATATTAGCTCATCTTTTATTCATCTTATTTAAAAGCTTGAAAGCCGAAAAAAATATTAAAACAACATAATGAGTTATCTAAAAATAACCTACGAGCAATCATTCTTCTAAACTACTGTAACCCAATGAAGAAAAAATAATATGCGTGCTAATCTTTCATGTTTCTATAAAAATATTATAATAATATAATGTATGTATCAATAACATTTGCTAAATAGAAAATAACTTAAATTTCTATGTGCATTAACTTTAACTTTACTTTCCAAAGTTTAGTCTTTTAATTTTTTTTTGTACTCTTAACACACATCTATTATAGGAGCACCATCAGAACATAACTTAATATACTCCTGACCGATATTATCCATCGGTACGACGATTTCTGATCTACTTTACATGATTGTCTGAGGTGGAAAGTTGTCTACTCACCCTTGGTCGATATTCTCTTATCGATATAGTAGTTAAAAATCTAAACATTATAATTGTCTGGGATGGTATGATGACATCTACTCGAACAGGTAATCTGACGTCTCTTGCCTGTACCATAAGGGGATAGGCTCCTCTTAGCATGCATATACAAGCATCCATATAAAAGCTATTTTATTTTTCATGACAACTTCTTTTATGAGATATTTTACATTTATTTATTAATGAATAATTGCACTCTTACCAAAATTATGTCATAAATTAAATTGATTTGTGCACCTATGCTAGAATTTACTTATCATATAGTAAGTTGACATATTAGAAAGAACTATAATGCAGTGTCATCTTTGAAAAATTATACTACAACTAATTATACAACAATTTTGACATGCATATTTTATGACTATCAATATAAAGAATCATATATAGTTTAATTACATTGACATAAGACAAACTAGTGAAAAACTATAAGCAATGATATATTTAAAAACAAAAAATATTACTGTAACTTAAAGCACGATTACCCACCTCGATTATCATGTTAGATTCTCAATCTTCAGTAATCAGCTTGGCAACACAATAATCTTTATATTGATATTAATAACCAATAGAACATAATATCATGCTTTTAATATTCAAGCAATTTTTTGTTAACCGAAGTATTATTTAATTATCACTATTGTTATTATTATTATTATTATTTTAATCGGTTATTACAGAGTGGTATCATCCATGTGGGTTCTTTTGTTGAAACTTCACAATAAAGTGGGATAGTAGAGAGAAAGAATAAACATCTCCTCGTGGTATCTAGGTCTATGATGCTTTCTATCATAGAAAAAACTTTATAGTAAAAATTTTTTTTGGAGATGCCATGCTCACTACCACCTACCTCATTAATAGAATGTCAAGCAGCAGATCTTTCTCATTCAATCTTTCTCTAAAAATATTTGATCAATTTTTTTTGTTCACATTCACCAATCAAACCGCACAAAACTTGACCCAAAATTCATGATCAAATGTGTCTTTTTTTGGTATGCTTCTAGCAAAATGGGATACAAGTTCTATTCTCTCATTACAAAAAAATATTATAACTCCATGGATGCTACGTTCTTTGAAAATCAACTCTACTATCCTAAATATGATATTCAAAAGTAGAGTACGAGTTCGGGTATTAAACTTGGAATACTACTCTAGATACTCATACTGATTTAGAGTCATCACAATCTATTCTCCTTCCTTCTAACTATTCGATCTCCTAAGTTCCACCAGTGGAGAACATCCAATCTGCGATTAACAACAAAGAACTTCGTGTGTATAAGAAGTGAAAAAAATTCGCTGAGCATGATAAAGAAAATATGCAACCTCAAGATTGTTCACAATCAAACTTGAATTTACACATCTTTGAAGTTTCTATGGAGGTGGAAACCAATGAAGAAAACAGAGAAAGTTGCACGAATTATTTTATCCAACATTATATTACCTATGGGAAGTTATTATCAATTTATATAGCTTTTGTATCTAATCTTGGTATTGTGTAGATATCCAAGTCTATTCTGCAATACTTCAAAGTTCAAAATAAAAAAGGCAGTTAAAGATGAGATCTAAGCACTTGATCTAAATGACACATGAATCTTTACAAAAATTTCTTCGAATAAAAAGACTCGTTGGGTGCAAATGAGTGTTCAATATCAAGTACAAAACATATGGGTGCATTGAGATGTTTAAGCTTAGGTTGGTAGCCAAATGTTACACTAAGTCTTATGGGATAAAACATCAAGAGATATTTGCTTCAATGACTAAGTTATACACTATAAGAGTCCTTTCTTTGGCAGCGAACATAAAATGAAAACTAAATCAACTTGATATCAAGAATGTGTTCTTGAATAGAGACCTTGAGGAAGAAGTGTATATGAAAATCCCATCATGATTGAAAAATAACTCAAATAAATATCCAATTTGTAAACTAAGAATGTCACTTTATGGCCTCAAATAATCTCCAAAGGCTTGGTTTGATTAGTTTGTCAAGCTTATGAAATCCAATGGATACGTATAATGCCAAGCGGAACATAAATTATTCATAAAGCATACACAGGGAGGTAAGAAGACTACTTATTGTCTATGTAGATGGTATATGATCCTGACAAGTGATGATAAAAAAGAGATTGAGAGGATCAAGGTGGTTCTTGCCACTGAATTTTAAATTAAGGATTCAAGAGCGATAAGATACATTCTGGGCATAGAAGTGACTAGGTCCAAAATGGGTATTGCTACATCAAAAAAAAAAAAAAAACATCCTAGATCTACTAAAAGATACAATAATGGTCAAATGCAAACATTTTGAGACTCTTATGGATTTCAATAAAAAGTTACATTCAATGTGAGAAAAGATACCAATGGAAAAGTAGATATTAGAGATTGGTAGGTAAACTTATCTACCTGTCACACGCTAGACTTGATATCGCTTTGTCGGCATTGTGAGTCAATATATCAATAGTCTGAATGAAGAACATTTAGAGATGATTTACAAAATGTTGAGTTTTCTTAAGAAAACCTCTGACAGAGGTTTACTGTTTAAGAAATTTGACAATAGGGAGGTAGAGATTTACACTGATGCTAGTTGGGCAGGAGAACTCATGAACTGAAGATCCACTTCTGGGTATTGTTCTTATGTTTGGGGAAATGTTATCACTTGTAGGAGCAAGAAGCAAAAAGTGATCTTTAGAAGTAGTGCAAAATATGAGTGTCGTGCACTTTCTTTGGGAATTTATGATGAAATGTAGATCCAAAGGTTACTTAGTGAGTTGGAATATTCCATGTCCAATCTCATAAAAAATGTTCCGTGATAGCCAAGCTTTATTAGTATTGCACAAAATTCTGTGTATTATGACATGACCAAGCTCATTGAGATTGATAGATATTTTATATCTGAAAAAGTTAATGGAGACACTATTTACTTAATTTACGTTCCGACTCATCTTCAAGTCTCTGATGTTTTCACTAATCTCTACTTCCAAACAACTTTGCTGATTTGAATATCAAGTTGGGACTTTACAACATCTATGGCCCAGGAATTCTGAGTTCCCTATTTTTAGTATTATTCTCTTTTTTTTTGCTATTAAATATTTCTTTTCTTTTTAAGTTAGTTTTTATTCGGTAAGTTGTAATTAAGTTTGTCCTAGTCGTTCCTTATTATATAAGGAGAAGAGTTGTGATTTGATGATTAAGAAATAAGAGAATATGATTTTCGCTGACTTTTAAATTTGGAAATTCATTTGATAATTTAATTTTTATCTTATTTTATTCTCAGAAATGAAATTTTGGAGGAANTGAGATATTTTCCCATCTGTTTAATCCTCTTATTCCGAACTTCCATCATATTGATAAGCGGTTAGCATCAGAATATCAATCTTGGTACAAACAATGAGAGGATACAAAGATAAGGGAGAGACTCTTCTTGTTGTGGAGATGCATCAAAAGTTAAGAAAGAGATAACAAGAAATAGAACTGAAAGAAAGCTATTTAATGGTTAATGCTGATTTTAAAATGAATCTAGATGATCAAGTGGTTGTATTGATGATNGCTGGTTCTTTGGTTAACTCTGCAGGTTTGGTTCCAAGTCACTTCGTTTTTTTGCATTTGCTCTAATGGTTAGGCTTCTTGATGTAGAAATGCTATATTATTGCGCACAATTTTAAGGAATTTATTCAACTTACAGTTCCCAAATTCCATACCAGCAATTTTATCTAATTTAATGATCAATTGCGCCCCTAACTATAGTTTTTCTGTTTATTCGTTGATTGATCTACTTAATATAGCATGTTATGTAATAGATTTTGCTGCAATAAAACAGGTAAAAAGGTTAATTAAATGGGCTTGAAGTGTAAAAGCGATATTTTTAGATTATCTATGCTATTGGCGATACTTCAAACATGAAATGTAAGTGGATGCGTTCTACTGAAGTAGTCATTTCTGAAGAAGTTTGATGCGCAACTTCCATCCAAAATTAGCGGCTAGCAGGGCTGTCAATCATATTAAAAACTTGAAACTTGCTAGGGTTTTAATCAACCTTTAAATTAAAACTTATTTGCTATCACCAATAGATGGCATGGTTGAAATTTGTTCTTTTCAACTCGAAATAGATTCAACATCATTTTATTTACGCTTGTTTTCTTGTCGTTTTAGATGGTTTGGTCACATTAAATGTCGACCATCTGATGATCCGATTAGAAGAGTAGATGTCTTAGATTCGACTTATGTTAAGAAATGCAGAGGTAGGCCTAGCATGACATTGGCATATTGTATTAAAATAATCTTAATTTATTAAAATTAAATGAAAATATGATACTAAATAGGACTCAATGGAGAAAAAGGATTCATGTAGCCGACCCCACTTAGCGTGATAAAAGTTTTGTTGTTGTTGTTGTTTTTTCTTGCATATAGAAATCTGCTGAATAACATGGTGGCAGAGGGAGAAAAAATTGTTATTGTAATGTCAAATGAAGATCTCACATATAAGTACAGTAAAATTGCAACGGTTTGTTAACATACTTTTATATGAAAAATCCAATAAGAGAAATTATGAAGCTTAGCCTAGTTAAAACAATTTTCATCTACTTCAGTCCTACTTCTTGGGCATTGGAGAAAAGGTCAATGTATCAAATAAAGATTTATGTGGTGAAGCTCTTATGATCATAGGTCATAAAAAATCTAGCACTCTTAGTATAATCTCCTAGATGGCAGAAACATTTCTTGAAAAGAAACCAAATGTCACTTGGGTCTTGGAGATGATTCAAAAGCCATCACCTACAACTATGATTTATACACTTCCTTACAAAACATGATTACTAGGTGAACATAGTAAAATCAATCAAATATAATAAAATTCTGAAAGATTTGAGTAAGACACTTTTCACAAAAATCCAAAATAGATTTTGAATTGATGACAGACATCTAAAAGCTTTTTCCAAATTGTCTCCAAAATATCTCATAAGCTCACTTTTTCTTAAAATTTATATTTTTTTATTTTATTATAAAGCTCTTAGTTATATATAGCCATTGACACAGTAAAAGATGTGCTCATCTAGCATATAGATGTTATAGTTTTTGTAATTAATCATTAGTAGCCATTATGCACAAGAAATCATTCAAATTCAGCAAGTTTCGGATAGATTGTATGCTCCAGTACACAACATACTATTCAATCAATATTTCGTACATTTGCATCAAATGATACAATCTATAAATGTCAATATTTTGATTGAATGCATTAGAATAACTAGATCGGATTGTCTATTTGTCATTCTTATTGGACGATATTATGTAGGAGGATCCATATAATACAGTACGATTAAATTGTGCTTGCAATCTATTGAAATAGATTCTACATCTCTTGATAAATTTTAATAGCCAAATTATCATATCTAATGATAATACAAAATAAGTTTGTCAATTTATGTTGCATAAATAATATTATTAAATATTTAAGTATAATTAAAATATTTTAATGCATTTTATTTCTTTATCTCTATTTTACATGATTTATGAATATGACCTTAAAAAAGTTAAAAAGAAAAAAGCTCAATATTTATGTTTAAGGCTATGTATGAACCGAGCTTTCGATCTAGTACTTTTGGCTTGGCTCAATAGGAGTTGTTTCATGCTAATTTGTTTAGCAAATCGAATAAGTTTAAACAATTTTATACCAACTCTATTATTAATGAATGAGCTTGAATAACTTGTTAATCAATTCATTTTTAATCATAAAAAATATCTTATAAAACTAATGAGCAAGCTCAATCAAGGTTTGATTGTAAACAATATGTTTACGATCTTTTATTTATTTATTTATTTTTTGCTTAACAAACTCAATTTGATAAGGCTAATTTAATTTCCTAACAAATTGGCTCATATGATGCTTGATAGGCTTGTTTATTTTTGTAAACGAGATGTTCATTAATAAGCTTGATAATTAAAACCAAAGCTCAAGTTGAGCTCAAACAAACTTAATCTTAAATGAGCTAACATATAATACAATTCTAAAAGCTCAAATCAAGTTCAACTAAGCTTGAACAATAAATAAACTTGAGCTTGAACAAGCTCCTACTTATCTCATTTCAATTCATTTATAGCTCTACTTAGGTAAAGACTTAGCACTTTGCACTTTAATTTTCCTGATAGACTTTCTTTCTTTTTTTGGTTGAAGCTTCACGCTGACTAAATCCCTAACTTAATCTAACCCACAATATCATCATTATCATGATTGCTATTGTATGAACAACATAACTTGTAGGAACATTTAACAAATCATACTAGATGACACATCATTCTTGATTTGTAATCATCAAATTAATAATAAATTGCACATAAGTCACATAAGCTCATGTGGTTCATATATTCATGTTAATTAGATAAAAATATGCAGTCCAATCAGATGCCCTTATCTAAAACTACTAGATTTGGAAGCCCAAATATGTATTGGGTCTCCAAAATATGGCACTTAAAAAATGATAGGAGTGAAAATTAAGGCATGGCAAGGACCTCCTAAAGAGGTTGTGAGCCTAGTGTTCCCTTTCAATTTTAAATTCAAGTGTATGAAAACTTTGGGTGTTGATCACGTCTTCCTTTAGTGAAAAACATTCAAAGTTACGTCTAGATTATAATCTCCCCAAATAAGTCTAGAGGGTTCCATGAAGATATAAAACGTGAAAACATATTCGAAACATAAAACATGATTTTAATTTTGTATTTATAGTTTTTGTTAAATTTGGGGTAATTTAGTCTTTTGGCTTTATTTACATGTATGTGCTTGTCCTTCTCTATAAAATGGACTTGAGAGCTTATGAGTGAATGGTGAGAAATATTTGAGTTGTAACCCAAATCGTCTTTTGTTTCTGCTCACCGGTGCTAGTCTCACTTTCTATGGACATAGGTGAATTGATTCAACGTTGAACCATGTAAAGCTTTTGTGTTTGATTGTTATTGAGTGAATTTCCTAAGCTTCAGCATTGTTTGGCATAATAGTTGATATCAGAGCTTCTGATTCGTGATTTGGCTTGGTGGTTCGATATCGATCCGGGGTGTGTTGCCAGAGTTTTTCGTAGCACGTGGTTCGACGTGCAGATCAGCGATAGGTGGAATGGCAGGCGACACTTTGAGCAAGGTCCGACGAGCTCCGGCGGCGGGTCCGACAGTGTGGCATCAACTCTAGTGCGGTCTAGTGCAAGATTGCGTGGAAGAGGCGATGCCGTAAATAGTGCGCGCAAAACAATGAAGAAGAAAAGTTTTAAGGGAAGAGAAGCTTTAAGGATTATTCCCTTATCCTATTACCTTATCGGGTCAGGCGAAGAAGATTTTGGGAAAGAAGGAAATATTTCATAAAGGAAATTTATAAAGCTTTGAAAAAAGGAAGCTTGCAGGAACGTGGATTTCATGGAAAACAGAAAAATCAAAAGGATTTCAGGGAACAACAATTGAGTGGATTAAAAATAGGGGAAAGAATTTTGGAAAAGAAGAAAGAAAATAGGAATTTATTTTTTTTGAAATTTATTTATTTATTTTCAAGCTGCCTTTGTTGTTTGTCTTTTTTTTTTTCTTTTTCCCTAGGACTTTTGGTAGAGGAGTTTTTGTGGAGATAGCCATGAAGGATAACACGTTATTAGATTCATCAAACATTCACTATGATAAAGAAAAAATCGATTCATGACGAAATTTGACAGCAAATGGAAATTTGGCATGTGACAATGAGAGGTGATGGATGCGTTGTGTTATCTGAATAGAAGGTAATGAATAACAAGGAATATTCTAAATAGATGTCAGAGGGATTGGTTGAAGATGAACAGAAGTGGTTGTGGGCTGATCCGAAATTGTTTAACCCGAGAAATTAAATATGGGGTGATGATGAAGACTTCTGCAGGAAAATTGTGGAGGTTGCTGGAGAACAAAGATCTCATGAAGAGCGTGGAGAATCGTCTCCATATGAAGCGTCGACTCTATAGATTTCAAATGAGACTTGAGATTACTATTGATTAGCATTTGAATGACTTCTCCAAGTTATTAGCAGATCTGATACATTTGGATGAGGAGGTTGGAGATGAAGACAATGTGTTTCTTTTGTTGAATTTGCTCTTAAATGTGCACAAAAACTTCACTATGACTCTCATTCGTGGGAAGGTCTTGAAAGATTGCAAAGTGACTTTGAAACTGTTGAATCACGAGTTTCATCAAAGGGACAAGGAGTCCACAAAGATTGAATCAGCCGAGGATCTAACACTGCAACATGACATATCTGAGAAGAAGAAGAATTTGACTAAGAAAAGTGACAGCGATGACACTTCTCAAAAGCGGGGCAAGTCTCGTGGGCTTACTCTTGGGAAAAATTATCTTGCTTTTTATTTAGAGGCTGGTCATTAGAAGAAAGATTGTCCAAAGTTGAAGGAGGAGAAAAGAAGTTGCATCTGAGGCGAAAGCCATATTTATTGTGGAAAAAAGTGAAGATGACGATTCAGATGTATCGTTATTTGCAGTTTCTCATAGTTTATTTACAAATGATTCATATTGGATTTTGGACAGGTGCTACCTGTCATATTTGTTCTCATTGAGGATGATTTTGTATGTACAAGGAGCTGAATAACAGTGCAGTGACTATGAGCAACGATCAAGCTTGGCGTACTATTGATGCAAGGAGTATCTTTATCTGGATGTGTGATTGTACCATGGAAAGCTGACTTATGTTAAACATGGTTTAGATATCTTGAAGAATTTACTGCCTGCTGGGGCTTTAAAGTCCAAGAGCTAGAATGTAGTTATTGAGGCAGTTCTAAGGATGTCGTGGAGTAATGGTTTTTATGAAGGGAGTTCGTCATCACAATCTTTATTATCTTCAGGGTAGTACAATGGCTGAAACGACTGTTATTGTTGATAATTCTTCTGACGGTACTATGTTGTGGCATATGCGACTAGCTCATGCTGGAGAAGTTTCACTTCGGGTTTTGATGAAGAAAGTATTGATCAAAGGAGCGGGCACCTGCAAAATTGACTTTTGTGAACATTGTGTATTTGGCAAAAAGATACAGGTTTGTTTTGGGACTCCCATCCACAGTATAAAATATATTTTATAGTATGTTCACACAGATGTTTGGGGCTCGACGAAGACAACTTCATTCGGCGAGCAAAGATACTCTCTTTTATTGATGACTATTTCAGGTATGTTTAGTTGTACTCCATGGAACGCAAAAGCGAAGTGTTGGAGATTTTCATAACTTGGAAGAAATGAATTGAAACTTAGACTGTTAAAAAGATCCAATATATCATATCAGACAATGAGGGTGAATACAATTCGAATGCGTTTTTACAAGAGTGCTAGAGAGTTGTGATAGAGCACCACTTCACTGTTAGAGAGACACCACAACATAACGAGGTGACAGAGAGGATGAATCAAACTTTGGTGGAGAAAGTTTGATGTTTGTTATCCAATGCTAGGTTGGATAGAATCTATTGGGCCAAGACCATAAAATATGTCTTGTCACTTGGTGAATTGTTTGCCTTTTGCAGCTATTGGGAAGAAGACCCCAATGGAGATGTGGTTAGGGAATCCTGCTAGAGATTATGAACACATGAGAGTTTTTGGGTGTCCAACTTATTATCATGTGCAAAATAGTAAACTGGAACCTCGAGCAAAGGAGGCAATCTTCATTGGCTTCAGGCGTGGAGTCAAGGGCTTTAAGCTGTATGATTCGTCAAAAAGAAAGATTGTCATTAGCAGGGATGTTGCATTCGATGAGGCAAACTTGTTGAAAATTGAGACTCAAAACAGGTGGAGAGTTCTATTAGGACCATAGATATGCAAAAGTTGGAGTTTGATGCAAATCCATTTTTTCCATACAGTTCGACCACTCTGGCTCATATATCTAATTCAGCTGCAGCTCAGGAGGTATTTGCTGATAGTGCTCAGGAGGATGTGGAAGAAAATGTCTAGGATGAGATTCCTGCTCAGGACTCTATTACTAGGAGCAGAATCAGGTGCTAGAATGTCCTAAAATGAAATTAGTTGAGAGATCACATTACATTTGCACTTTCAGCCATAGAGGTAAAAATTCATTATCACTATAAAGAAGTGGTGGAGAGCCCAGACTGTGTTCTTTGGAGAGCGACAATAATTGAAGAGATGGAGTCTCTTCAGAAGAATGATACTTGGAGATTGGTGAAGCTTCATCCAGGGGGGAACACCATTGGTGCAAATGGGTATATGTAAAGAAAGAAGGATCACAAAGAGTTGATGTGTGGTATAAATATTAGTGGCAAAAGACTTTGCACAATGAGAAGAGATTGATTATGACGAGGTATTCTTCCCAGTGGTCAAGTATCCCTCAATCCGTGTTCTCCTAGTCCTTGTAGCATAGTACAGTCTGATCTTGGAACAACTTAATGTGAAAGCTGCATTCCTATATAGAGAATTGCAAGAGATCTATATGTTGTAACCGCCTAGAGATGGAGCAACAAAAGATTTAGTTTGCAAATTAGACAAGCCTTTGTATGTGTTGAAGCAGTCACCACGACAGTGGTATAAAAAATTTGATCAGTTCATGAAGGGACAGGAGTACACGAGAAGCCAGTATGATCATTGTACATATTGCAAGAATTTGGTCAATGGTGAGTTCATTTACTTGCTTTTATATGTTGATGATATGTTAATTGTATATACTAGTCAGATTGAGTTTGATAGGATGAAGAATCAAATGTCAAAACATTTCAAAATGAAGGAGTTTCGGGAAGCACGCAGAATTATTGGTATGGAGATTCTAAGGGACAAAGCAGCTGGAAAAGTTTGGCTTTCACAAGAAGCTTAAGTTCAAAAGGTGTTGAAGAAATTTAGGGTTGATGACTCGAACAAAGCAGCGAGTCTACCTATTGTATCTCGCTTTCAGTTGAGTTCCGATCGATGTCCTAAAGATGATCAGGAAAGGAAAGATATGTGATCAGTTCTTTATGTTAGTGCTGTGGACAATCTAATGTATGTCATGGTTTGTACTAGACCAGACATTGCACAAGCAATTGATGTTGTGAGCAGGTTTATGCATGATCCAGGAAGGAGTTTTTGGCAGGTTGTGAAGAGTATTAAGGGTACAGTTGATGTTGGTTTGGTGTTTGAGAGGTAGTCATTCAGTGCAGATTTGTGTGTAGGCTACACTGACTCAGATTATGCAGGTGATATGGATGGGCAGAAGTCTACAACATGTTATTTATTCACATCGGCAGGAAGTCCAGCCAGTTGGAGGTCATTTCTTCAGTCTATTGTTGCTTTGTGTACTAGGAAGGCTAAATACATGACAATCACAGAGATGATGATGGAATCAATATGAATGCATGACCTATTGGATGACTTAGGAATTGATTAGTAGTCTCTGACGGTGTTCTGTGACAGTCATAGTGCGATATTCTTGGCTACAAATCCAGTTCATAATGCTCATGCCAAGCGTACCACTTTGTTCGGGACTTGATTGAAGAAGACAATGTTCTGTTGAAGAAGATAGATACAAAGAAGAATTCAACGGACATGCACATAAAGGTGCTACCAATCTAGAAGTTCACATACTGTAGTTTGATGAACATCCAAGCTCAGGGCTGATTGCTCTAAAGGACACTTTGAAGAACTACACGAGGCTTGATCTCTTCGGGAGGGGGGTACGTAGGCAACCTTCTCTGTGCCACTGATTTGTATTTTGGAGCTCATTTGATTATCTCTCACTTATCTGAAAGTAAGAAATGAGCTGGATATTGTTGTATTTATTGTTTTTGTTTAATTAGGAGTAATTTAGTCTTTTTGCTTTTTTTACTTGTATGTTTTAGTTCTTCTTTATAAAAGGGACTTAAGGGCTTGTGGGCACATGATGAGAAGTATTGAGTTGTAACCTTAAACCGTCTTTTGTTTCTCCCCATCCGGTGCTAGTGAAATCTCCCTTCCTGTGGACGTAAGCGAATCGATTCAATGTCGAACCACGTAAATCTTTTGTGTTTGTTTTTGTCTTGTGAATTTTTACACTTCCGCATTGTTTTTGCATAACATCTAAGTGCCCCTAAAAATGTCTTTAATTACCCACATGCGTTTAAAAAAGGGCATTCACATGCATAGCACCCAATTCATATGTATTTATATATGCAACACTTAAGCTTTAATTATTGCATTTATACCATCAAAATATTTCATATCACATAAAAAATACCACCATTTTAACTTTTAAAATGTAGAATACACCTTTTCATGCACAGGGAAGGCGACATGCATGTAAAAATTGAAGTTTAGGTGCTAGATATGTAAATACAAAAGAATTAAGTGGGCCTAAATGGACCACAAACCAACATAGGGTGCATAATTAATAAGGCATTTTTCTTTCTTGAATTTATTTTAGGAAATCATTTAAAAAAAGGATATCTTTGTTAAAAATTTAAGAAAACCCCTTTGCTCTAATATGTATGTGTGTGTGTGCAAGCGCGTTATACGAGCCTCCAACCACCCCTAATGTGCCTAACAATTAGAGTATCACCTTCTTAAGGCCAACCGTGTCAAAGGGGACTCAAACCCCCGACCTGAGGGGTCTTATACCATGCATGCCAACCAAAAAACCGAGGTGCACGACATATATATATATATATATATATATATATATA
>JXCR01128942.1:109313-139783 GCA_002079205.1 Phalaenopsis hybrid cultivar | reverse complement strand
TTCAATTACCCTCTCCCAAAATTTTAAAGTACGACACATCAACTTAATTCCTCTATAATTTGCACACTCTTGTGCATCCCTTTTATTCTTAAAAATGAGGGCCAAAATACTCTTCCTCCACTCCTCATAATCTTTTAGTTTTTAAAATAATATTAAAGAGTTTAGTAAGCCAAGAAACTCCCAAATCTCCTAAACATTTACATATTTCATTCCCCTTTATTCTTAAAAATGGGGATCAAAATACTCTTCCTCCACTCCGCAGGCATCTTTTTAGATGTAAAATAATATTAAAGAGTTTAGTAAGCCAAGAAACTCCCAAATCTCCTAAATATTTCCACAGTTCAATTGGGATATCATCAGGTCCTATAGAATTTCCACCCTTTGTTTTCTTTATAGCCTCCTCAACATCTTTTTTATTAATGCGACGGTAAAAATGAAATGTTTTATCATTATTCACGATATTAAAATCATTAAGGTTGATCATATTTTTAGAAACTTCATTAAAAAGTTTAGCAAAATAATTCACCCACCTATGTTGAATATTTTTTTCTAAGAAAAGTACTTTTTGATTTTCATCTTTAATACACTTTACTTGAGTTAAATCTTTCATTTTCTTTTCTCTTTTATTGTCCAGTTTATACATATATTTTTCACCCTCCTTAGGATCTAACCTATTATAAAGATCATTAAAATCAATATATAATAGTGATCATTTTATTATTGTAAGTATAACAATCAATATATTTATATAACATTCAATATCTATGAAATTTAAACGATACTCAGCACATGTCATTCCTATAATATGATAAAAAATCTAATAGAATTATAAATTATGAGTATGCAATGATATAAATATAACTAATAACAGTAACAGTAAATATATTTGGTCTTAAAAGAATATTATAGCATAATAGAGTGCTCACCTTGATTTCGAATGTCTTGCATTTATTTTCTTCTCTTTTTCTTCTTTTAAAAGAGCGCCTAAATATTCATATAAAATATCAATGTTAGTTATTATTATNATTTATTATTGTAAGTATAACAGTCAATATATTTATATAACATTCAATATCTATGAAATTTAAACAATACTCAGCACATGTCATTCCTTTAATATGATAAAAGATTTAATAGATATATAAATTATGAGTATGCAATGATATAAATATAACTAATAACAGTAACAATAAATACATTTGGTCTAAAAAAATATTATAACATAATAGAGTGCTCACCTTGATTTCGAATGTTTTGCATTTATTTTCTTCTCTTTTTCTTCTTTTAAAAGAGCACCTAAATATTCATATAAAATATCAATGTTAATTAGTATTATTATTATTATTATTATATTTGATTCTATTATTAAATGTCATTTCCCTTTATAAATTATGTAAGCTTGACTAGACTTTCACATACTATATATATATATCTCCTAATTAATGCTTATAATTTAGTTAGAGGTTCAAGATAATATTGAAAATTTTTAAAAATTTTCTGATAAATATTGCTATTTAAATTCAATCCTATTTATGCCCTAGTTTTCCATCAATTTGACATATAAATCTTTCTAAATTCTTCTATCAACTAATTAGGCATTTCTTTCTTAACTCTTCTCATTTAACTAATTATCATAATTAGATTTTACCAATTCAATTTTAATGTTTTGATATAACATCAGCTTTTTAAGAATTTTACTTCTAATAATTACTATCATTATTATATTATTTAATTCTAATAAAACTTAAATATAATCCAATCGCTTCAGATACCAAATCTTATACAATTCTAAATAAGAAAACAAAAACAAATTATAATATAAAAATGGAACCCTAACCTTTACTTGTGCTCGGTTCAACATTCCCCTTCAGCTCGAATGCTCGCAATACTACTCCTTTTGTACCCTCCTTCCATATGCAAGCCACCGGTTCCCCTTTCTCAAACATGCACGAGCTAACATCAGCAAAAAATATTACATGTGGTCATTTATACGTGTGGATTAGAGGTGTACATCCCGAGTACCCCCTAGTAAACCCTATCCACAAGTACAAATCAGCCCTATGTGATATTTTTTTTTTGGATCAACCCCACCTTTTTTTCTCTTCGTGCAAGAAAATTTTTGACAGTACTCGTGTAGCTCTCCTCCATCACACTACAACACTAGGGTTTGATGGCCTCTCAAACCTCTTCTTCCTCCTTCACGTCGGAACCCTCAACATCAACTTCTACAAGTGTTGCTGATTCTCCGGTAGGAGTACCAACTTTTTCATCTAATAAGATCTGTTCTCTTGTAATCCTTTCGCTTTTATTAATCAAATATCTTGATTTGCTCAAATTTTGAATGTGATGCTTTCTGTTGTTGTTTATAAAACTTAGTATTACATGGTTAATGTAGAACTCTTCGATTGTTCTATTTAAGAAGAAAATTTTTAAGGTGAGTTGGTCATCATGTAAATTTATTATTATTATTATTTGTTGGGAAAATGAGGGCGAAAAAAAATAGCAATCGACACAAATCCAGAAGAACACAGAGATTTAACGAGGTTCGGCAAAGAAGCCTACGTCCTCGGGAGCAGAGCGGCGACCTCCTTTTAAATATTCAGACAAGATTGTAGAATACAATATNTATATATATATATATATATATATATTTATATCTCCTAATTAATGCTTATAATTTAGTTAGAGGTTCAAGATAATATTGAAAATTGTTAAAAATTTTCTGATAACTATTGCTATTTAAATTCAATCCTATTTATGCTCTAGTTTTCCATCAATTTGACATATAAATCTTTCTAAATTCTTCTATCAACTAATTAGACATTTCTTTCTCAACTTTTCTCACATAACTAATTATCATAATTAGAATTTACCAATTCAATTTTAATGTTTTGACATAACATTAACTTTTTAAGAATTTTACTTCTAATAATTACTATCATTATTATATTATTTAATTATAATAAAACTTAAATATAATCCAATCGCTTCAGATACCAAATCTTATACAATTCTAAGTAAGAAACAAAAACAAATTATAATATAAAAAAGGAACCCCAACCTTTACTTGTGCTCGGTTCAACATTCTCCTTCGGCTCGAATGCTCGCAATACTATCCTTTTGTACCCTCCTTCCATATGCAAGTCACCGGTCCCCCTTTCTCAAACATGCACGAGCTAGCATCAGCAAAAAATATTACATGTGGTCATCTATACGTGTGGATTAGAGGTGTACATCCCGAGTACCCCCGAGTAAACCCTATCCACAAGTACGAATCAGCCGTATGTAATATTTTTTTTCGGATCAACCCCACCTTCTTTTCTCTTCGTGCAAGAAAATTTTTGATAGTACTCGTGTAGCTCTCCTCCATCACACTACAAGACTAGGGTTTGATGGCCTCTCAAACCTCTTCTTCCTCCTTCACGTCGGAGCCCTCAACATCAACTTCTACAAGTGTTGTTGAATCTCCAGTAAGAGTACCAACTTTTTCATCTAATAAGATATGTTCTCTTGTAATCCTTTCGCTTTAATTAATCAAATATCTTGATTTGCTCAAATTTTGAATGTGATGCTTTCTATTGCTGTTTATAAAACTTAGTATTACATGATTAATGTAGAACTCTTCGATTGTTCTATTTAAGAAGAAAAGTTTTATGGTGAGTTGGTCATCATGTAAATTTATTATTATTTATTATTATTATTTTTACGGCAAAATTTTCTTGTTTGGATCTAAAGAGTATCATGGGGGACTTATTCATAGCTAGCTTGATATATTACAGAAGATTGTTTCGTTAAATGGACAAATAATAGTGTTTTTAAGTAATAAAATATGCATAAAAAAGCTAACTTGATAAACTTCGTCATAGACTTTGTTTTGCTAAATTTTAGTTTTTAATCATTGAAAAAAGCCTACTTCTGAAGAGCAGTCTGTGTAGGAAAGTAAATACCTCAAGCACGACAGAAATTTTTATTTTTCAGGGAACATGAGCCCTTTTATAGAAAACACTTGTTTGATTAAAACCTTCACTTGATGAGGAAAATAATGATTTACTTATAGAATTTTGTCTCATGGTTAAGTTAAGCATGTCTGATTTTTAAATCCTTTAGGAGTTCCTTATTAAATCAAGGCACACATTTACTAAAAGCCAATTAATTTATGGTTTGGGGGTGAAGATTTCTAAACTCTTCACCTTTATATGGTTGTGAGTACCTGATTTTTTCATTTATTCTTGTCCAAGCATGAAAAGTTTTTATTGCAATAGAATCATGTTCATAAATCATCACAAAGGGCCATATTATAATAAAGAAGATTATCATCAATAACTTTGTCTTCTATCCTTGATTATCTGTTTTTTGTAACTTGATAGCTTTAACTCATGGAGGAAGAAGTCAAATTGTGTCAATCAAAGATTAATTAAATCTTGAGGGGATGGAACTTTATACTTCTTAGATTGAGGATAAAAATAGGTTTAACCTTACTGTTGCTATCTTTCTTGAGGCAATGGCTACAGCTTAGCACAAGAAAAAATTAATTTTAGATTCACAATTGATATTGAAATGAATAAAGGTTAAGGAAAGAAAAAAAAATTATTTTTTTGAAATATGAACAACATTATATTATTGTTCCAAATCAGTATTATTTTAAAATGGAAACCCACATAATGCAAAAAGAAGGCAAAATACAACATTTTTGATAATATATGTGGAGATGTTTTGCAATCCGAGCTCACTGCAACAAATAATTTCAATGAGCTTTAAAAGAGATGAACAATGTCCTTCTTAAGTTCATTGGTAAACATTTTGGGTATATCCCATATATTTCCATTGATTAGCTAATCAGACCAATCAGAGTTTATTTTATTTGAAGTTTAAAGTTCCCCCCCAAGGGTAATCCTTTATTATTAATTAAAACCTCAAAAAAGATTGTGATTAAGGCTTTGTTTGAACATAAATTATAATCCAAATGAGTTTTTGGGAAAAAATATGGCTTTAGCAAATGATTTTGAATCTTATAACTCCATAACCTCATAAAGAGATGCCCCAATTAAAGTTATGATATGATTAATGAGGGAGTCCTGTGCTTTTTATAAGGATGTTTTCGGAGCTTATAACTTCATAACAGTATAGTGAGCTGCCCAATTTTGAGTTATAATGCTTATAGATGTATATAACTTGAACTCTCTATCACATCCTAGACTTTACGATCAAGTGGATGATATAAAGTTTGTTCTTCTACCCATAAGTAAGATACTTACTCCATGCCTTTACCATAATTGGATAGGAAGCTTAGTGACTATTTATATCTCTTGCTTATAACAGGAACGCCATGAGAAATAATTTATTCAATGCTTGTATGATGCATGGAATCTTTCATATAAGATATGAAGCAATGATATTATTATTTATTGTCAAGATGCATATTTTGTGAAGTTTGGCTATAATCTGATAAATAGATTTTTATACTGTGAATTGATAGGTCTATACAAGATAGTTATTGAATATTTTGTTTTATTGATATATTTTTAAATTTTCTTTTTATCTTAGAAATTTTATAGGAAAATTTATTTATTTTGTTATATGTTGTACATATAATGTGAGCTAACTTTTTAATTCACAAGGTAAGGTTAAGTTGCCACCTTTTTTTTCTTATTTTATTTTCAAAATTTTCACTTATTGGCTTCTCCTTCACTAATAACTTGTAATTTTTTTTTTAAATCATGCTTTTCATTTACGATAACATTGTCATTGTCGGTCCCAAGCTCGGATGTGAGAATTGGAGGGTTGCGTTAGGTAGTCGACAGCCAGCCAGCGTAAAATTTGTCGAAAAAAAATCATGCTTTTCATTTATGATGTTTTTCGCCAGGCAACTTAGATTACTCTTTTAAAGGCTGATTATATTCAAATTATTTTTCTTCCTATTGATAAAAAAGAAGTAATTACTTTAAGATATGTTGCACATTTGATTCCAATTGCATCTTAGTGCCTGCATGTTTTCTTCTTTATCCACAATGCATATTTGTTTTCGTAGTCCTTCCGTACCATGCTTGTTTGTTTCACTTGCATTTATGTTATTTCATTTCAACATAAAAAAAAAATAAATTAATTGATAGAATTCTTTAAAATAAGTAGAGCTGATGTCAGATGGTTTACTGTAAAAAATTTTATAGACCAATTTATGTATTATAACTAAATGAGGTACAATGTTCCAACTATTAAATGTCAAAAGAGTTCAAATTTTAGTTCAAGAGTTAAAGTCAACCTCCCACCACATCATTCCACTCTATCAAAAATGTATAATCCATTGCTAACGCATCATATCCAGCTTTTAGGCCTTTGGCAACATCTAGCAACTCCTCTTGAACATAGAGCATGATAATTTTATTAGTGTGTGCCGCTCGCCCGATCACAATGCTTCGTGCTGGGGTGGAGCAAGAAAGATGTATACACAATGGTCAGCATAGATGAATATTAGAGCGCATTTGAACCCAATTTTTTTATAAAAAATTAAAAAATAGCTAATCNTCTATAACCTCATAAAGAGATGCCCCAATTAAAGTTATGATATGATTAATGAGGGAGTCCTGTGCTTTTTATGAGGAGGTTTTCGGAGCTTATAACTCCACAACAACTATAGTGAGCTGCCCAATTTTGAGTTATAATGCTTATAGATGTATATAACTTGAACTCTCTATCACATCCTAGACTCTACGATCAAGTGGATGATATAAAGTTTGTTCTTCTACCCATAAGAAAGATACTTACTCTACGCCTTAACCATAATTGGATAGGAAGCTTAGTGACTATTTATATCTCTTGCTTATAATAGGAACGCCATTAGAAATAATTTATTCAATGCTTGTATGATGCATGGAATCTTTCATATAAGATATGAAGCAATGATATTATTATTTATTGTCAAGATGCATATTTTGTGAAGTTTGGCTATATTCTGATAAATAGATTTTTATACTGTGAATTGATAGGTCTATACAAGATAGTCATTGAATATTTTGTTTTATTGATATATTTTTAAATTTTCTTTTTATCTTAGAAATTTTATAGGAAAATTTATTTATTTTGTTATATGTTGTACATATAATTTGAGCTAACTTTTTAATTCACAAGGTAAGGTTAAGTTGCCACCTTTTTTTTCTTATTTTATATTCAAAATTTTCATTTATTGGCTTCTCCTTCACTAATAACTTGTAATTTTTTTTTAAATCATGCTTTTCATTTATGATAACATTGTCATTGTCGGTCTCAAGCCCGGATGTGAGAATTGGAGGGTTGCGTTAGGTAGTCGACAACCAGCGTAAAATTTGTCGAAAAAAAATCACGCTTTTCATTTATGATGTTTTTCGCCTGGCAACTTAGATTTACTCTTTAGAAGACTGATTATATTCAAATTATTTTTCTTCCTATTGATAAAAAAGAAGTGATTACTTTAACATATGTTGCACATTTGATTCCAATTGCATCTTAGTGCTTGCATGTTTATTTTTATCCACAATGCATATTTGTTTTCGTAGTCCTTCCATATCATGCTTGTTTGTTTCATTTGCATTTATGTTATTTCATTTCAACATAAAAAATAAAATTTAATTGATAGAATTCTTGAAAAGAAGTAGAGCTGATGTCAGATGGTTAAATATTTTGATGTATTGATGTATTTAAGAATTGTCTTTTTACTGTAAAAAAATTTATAGACCAATTTATGTATTATTACTAAATGAGGTAAAATGTTCCAACTATTAAATGTCAAATGAGTTCAACTTTTAGTTCAGAAGTTAAAGTCAACCTACCACCACATCATTCCACTATCAAAAATTTATAGTTCATTGCTAACACATCATATCCAGCTCGCTCGATCACAATGCTTCGTGCTGGGTGGAGCAAGAAAAACGTATACACAATAGGCAGCATAGATGAATATTAGAGCGCACGTGAACCCAATCTTTTTATAAAAAATTAAAAAGTTTTCTCTAAAAAAATTAAAAATAGCTAATCAAATATATTTTATATTTTTCATTTATAAAAATATATAGATCATAACAATATCAAAGACGTTTTTAAAAAATAAAAAAAAGAAACAAAAATAAAACATTAAAAATAAAAATAAAAAACAGAAATTAATCCCAAACAAGCTCATAATGTTTGCAAACAGTTAGTTTTCAATTATTTGTTAAGCGAGTTGAATACAAACTTTTAAGCTTGAATTACAAACGAGCTAAACATAAATAATTCTTTATTCGATCATGCTAAACTTTTTTTAGCTTGAAAAAAAATTATATATGTTTATATTTAAATTTAAATTACCACAGCTTGTGGATAGCACTGTAAAAAAAGCTCGTTGTTTTGTGATCGATTCGTCAATGAGTTCGTGCTCGATTTGTTCTATAAGTAAACGAGACGAACGTGAATTTTTTTTTTTCATTCGGTTAATTAAAAGAATCAAACACAAACAATGATGCGTTCGTTCGTGTTCGAATCGTTATTATTCGAAATATAAAATAATTATATATATAAAATTTATGCCACCAATTTTGAACCGACTTAATTTCCTACAAGACGAACATTCTTTCGCTCAAGCTCAAATCGTTTAGTCTTATCTGTAGTACACAATCATGAAAAAAACAAATATGAGCATCATTTAAAAGGCTCTCTCTCTCCATTGCAGAAACGATCAAAATTTGAGGCTACAGAACCAAAGCATATTTGTTTTTAAATGATTATTTTTCAATTTTAATCAATCACGTAAAGATTATAAATAAAAAAATAAAAATTATGCCAAACAGACACTTAGATTTGGTCATTTAATTTAATAAGATCAGAAATCAATATCAATTTTCAACTCAAGAAAAAAATTTAACCTATATAAAAAAAAAAGAGAATTTTATTTTCACACGAAGAAAAAAAAATCAATCTCTAAAATACTATTTCAATCAACGAGAACCAAATGAGTCATAAGAAGATATTACATGCCAAAGCAAGACGGTTGCTTTGTAGACAAAGTAAAGATCCGGCCCATCGCCTTCTACAAGAGAACTTGAATTAGGTTTTCCTGAAGCGAGTTTATGGGGGACCTACCTGCCAAGATTATGCCGAAACATCCGACAGTGACGTACCCTTCAGGATTAAGCGTTCGCATATGTTAGCATATGATGCCTTGATCCAATTCTCCTTATCAGAGTTTCCAACACCTACACAAGGAATTTGATTTTCAAAGACAGCTTAGCTACCAATAGTTTAGGGGTGTCAAAAATTGAAAAATCCAAGTTTGGATTAATACGATTAATTTTTAGGTCAGATTTGAATCAAAACTCCCAAAAAGATCAATTTTTTGGGTCAATTCCTGCCAACTCAAAACTGATCCGTCAACACGAATAGACCCAAATTCGACCAGCCAAACCAAAATTGACTCAGTTTTGACCCAAACTAAAACTCAAAATTCAAAAATGACCTGAATAGCTGCAATGCATCTACTAAATGAGTTACAATGGTCTTTAGGCTTGAGTCAGTCCGATCAAAGGTAAGTCAAATTAGGGTTTGATTTATTCATTTGTTTAATAATACAGTTGGGATCGGGTTAATTTTGAATTGGACTTGAACCCAACCCACACCCAATTTGACACCCCTATCGTTTATATTTCCAAAGACGAGCTAATAGAAAGCTAAGGGCGCATTATTTTAACCAAATCTACAATTCCTAATAATTCAGATGCTACCAGCAAATGATTCAAAATCTGAAGATTTAGAGCTTCCTGAAGAGATGCCTCCAGCATCTTTAAAGTATCTCAAGCCTAATATGACAATCAAAAACATATTCAATTCTTCAAGATCTACAATCTTTTCNTTTTTTTCTTAGGAATAAATTTGTTGTACATTGAAACAAGAGCAAAAAGGCTACTCCAACAAAAGGAGCATAAACTAAATCATGTTTATTAAACCAATAACTCGTATAAAAAACTATGATATCTTCAAAGCAGTCCTAGTCAACTCTTGTCATGCCATCACTCAAAAAAAAGTCATCAAATTGGACATCAATGCAAGTATATTATCTTCAGCTTGTCTTTCCATGAATTTATGCAATTAAGCATTAGTATCTTCATTCCCAATTCTTCTCTTTTTGGATAAAATTAAATGTACCTCCTTTTAAAATTCCCACAAATTGTACTCATACTTCCTTAACAAGATAAATAAATGCAATATAACTGTGTTTGTCTTCGCTGATGCCCCAATGTGATTTCACTAATGAATAGTTGTGGTTTTCTATAAATTTATTAACAATTCAATTGCCTGCTGGATCAACAACAAATCTAATCATTGCATGACAATCAATCCCAATGTCTGATTTCTGAAACTTCATTGTTATATTTAAATTGTGTCCTTTTTTAAAACCAGCCATTCAGCATACAAATCTTTTGATTTTATAATCCTTATATTTGGCCAGCAACTGACATGATCTTTCTGTATGCTAAATCTGCAAGGACAGGCATAACTGCAAAACAAATCATGTCTCCTTATTGTGAACAACTGTGTCAGATAATTTTTCTGTAATTGGTTCAATTTTTTTATGAATTGCGTAATTACTTGCAAATTCTGACACTGGATCTTACACATTCACGAGTTTGTTGTCATTTAACAAATTAGATGCAAGGGTACAACCAATTTAATGTGATCGTACTACATGAAAAGTTTGATAATGAAAAAAGTAAAACACTCTAACAAATTGGTCATGTAAAAACATTAACTTAACCCTGCGTTTTTGTAGCACAAACTTAAAAAATGCATGAGTACAAATACAAAATAGTTGTATTAAAAAAAAATATCGAGTACTCCTAGGAATATTCAAACTAAAAAAATGCACTACAACCAATACAACATGGTTGTACTCGAGGAAATGTTATATAATATGTGCAGCAAAACGCTCCAAATTCAAAGTTAGAGCTTCTTAAGGCAGACTTCAGCTGATCTAACTAATTGTTGTACTCAAAAATATGCAGTACAACCAATATAACATGATCGTACTTGAGAAAATGTTGTATATTGTATGCAGTAAAACACTCAAAATTCAAAGTTTAAATTTCCTAAAATAGACTTTAACTGATCTAACTGATTGTTGTACTTGAGAAAATACAGTATAACCAATACAACATAGTTGTAATAACTAAAATGTTACATCTCACAAGCAGTAAAACACTAAAAAGTCAAATTCAAAGCTTCCTTAAGCACACTTCAACTGATCTAACTAATTGGGTGTGTAAAAATATGATTTTATTCATGCATTTCATCAGCACAAACTCAAAAAATGTATTACAACTAGAACAACATAGTCTTACTCCAAGAAATACTAAATATTATATGCAATAATCCACTCAAAATAAGAAAAATAAAAGCTTCTTAGTGCACAATCTTACAAATTAAGTATATTAATGAAATTGTGTTTCAAATCTACCCATGAGTTCAAGCCAATAATATAATCACCATAGGGAGAAGGGGCAATGACATCTGAGCTAATCCAGTTAGCCCTCTGCTTCTTCTCCATCCTCACAGTTTCTTTTTCTTCAGATTTTTTGTTTCTCTTCTTCTTTTCTTAGTCAACAAGAAAATTTTCAAATCATAAACCCTAAAGCTTGCAAAGACTTTATGTGTTTGTTTTCAACATTCTGTCGCGTTATTTTTAATACGCATCAAACCCTATTTCTAATTGGGTCGAGTCGGACTAATATTTATGTATAGTAATATTATTTAAATACCAAACGTGTCAATTTCGAATTGGTGTCTTGATGTAGAGTTACACGTGGCCTCCGCATGCTCTAATGTAGACCTCTACAATTCAAGTTTTTCCTGAACCTTTTCTCTAATCTTATCCACAAGTAAGATATCATCAACGCAAAGCATACACCAAGGTAAATCTTCTCGTAAATGTCCAGTAAGAGCATTCATAAGTAAAACAAAAAAGATATGGGCTTAAAGCTGATCCTTGATATAATCCAACTGAAATAGAAAAATTACTTGATCAATCCTCCTATTCAAACAGAAATAACATCTCTAGTATAATACCTTTAATGAGTTCAACAGAAGTCATATCAACACCTTTCTTATTTAGAACTCTCTAAAGAACTTCTCTTAAAATCTTATCGTAAGTATTTTCTATATCACTAAAAATCATATGTAGATTCTCCTTACTCTCTCCGTACTTCTCCATCAGACCTCTTAATAAATGTATAGCTTCCATAGTAGACTTGCCCGGCATAAATCCAAATTGATTATGAAAAATTTTTATATCATGTTTTAACATAAGTTCAATTACTCTCTCCCATAATTTTACTACATGACACATTAACTTAATTCCTCTATAAATTGTACTCTTGTGCATCCCCTTTATTCTTAAAAATGGTGACTAAAATACTCTTCCACCACTTTTTTGAATTTTTAAAATAATATTAAAAATTTTAGTTAGAAAAGAAACTCTCAAATCTCCTAAATATTTCCACTTCTATTAGGATACCATTAGGTCCTACTGATTTTCACCCTTGATTTTCTTTAAAACCTATTTACCTTCCTTTTTATTAATGCAATGAAAAAAATAAAATATATTATTATTATTAACGATATTAAGATCATTAAAGTCAATCACATTTTAAAAAACTTCATTGAAAAGTTTATCAAGATATCTCACCCACTATGTTGAATATTTTCCTGTAAGAAAAGTATTTTTTTATTTTCATCTTTAATACACTTTACTTGAATTAAATATTTACTTTTTTTAGATAGTTTATACATATATTTTTCACTCTCTTTAGTATATAATACATTATAAAAATCACTAAAAATAGAATTATTAACATCGTAAATTGTTCTCATAGATTCCCTACGGGTCACATTATATATTCTTAGTTCTCCAAACTTTTACATTTAAATCAATTTTATAATAAAAAATATTATATTTTATCTTTCTTGCGTATTATTATTCAACCACCAACTATTTTTTAATAAAATTTTTCCTTTTGATTCTTCAAGTATATTTTTTGCTACTTTTTAATGGTACTTGTTGTTTTACNTTTTAAAAATAAAAAAAAAAAGAAACAAAAATAAAACATATTAAAAATAAAAATAAAAAACAGAAAATAATCCCAAACAAGCTCATAATGTTCGCAAATAGCTAGTTTTCAATTATTTGTTAAGCGAGTCGAATATAAATAAACTTTTAAGCTTAAATTACAAATGAGCCAAACATAAATAACTATACTCGATCGTGTTAAACTTTTTTTTAGCTTGAAATTAAAAAAAAAATTATATATATATTTATATTTAAATTTAAATTACCACAGCTTGTGGATCATATTATTTACACTTTTATTTCATAGAAATTGTTTATTTTCAAATCAGAACACCCCACATTTATATTTTTATTAATTTAAACGAGTCAATTTGAACTGAATATAAAACAAACATAAATAACAATATCAATATGTGAATCAAGTTGAACACAAAACCAATTTTGAACTGACTTAATTTCATACGAGACGAACACGTGCAAAACTTCAGTTAGCTCAAGCTAAAATCGTTTACAGCCTTATCTGTAGTACAATCATGAAGAAAACAAATATGAGCATCATTTAAAAGGCTCCCTCCCTCCCTCCCTCCCTCCATTGCAGAAACAATCAAAATTTGAGGTACAGAACCAAATCATATTTGTTTTTAAATGATAATTTTTCAATTTTATTCAATCACGTAAAGATTATAAATAAAAATAAATAAAAATGATGCCAAACAAACACTTAGATTTGGCCATTTAATTTAATAAGATTAGAAATCAATATCAATTCTACAAAAAAAAAAAAAAGAGGATTTTATTTTCACAAGAGGAAAAAAAAAAACCAATCTCTAAAATATTATTTCAATCAACGAGAACCAAATGAGTCATAAGAAGATATTACATGACAAAGCAAGACAGTTGCATTGTAGACAAAAGTAAAGATCCGGCCCATCGCCTTCTACAAGAGAACTTGAATTAGGTTTTCCTGAAGCGAGTTTATGGGGGACCTAACCGCCAAACTCAAGACTCTGCCAAAACATCTGACAGTGGACCCTTCAGAATTAAGCGTTTGCATATGTTCCGCATATGATGCCTTGATCCAATTCTCCTTATCAGAGTTACCAACAACTACACAAGCAATTTTAGTCATTAAATTTAGGGGTGTCGAAAATTGATCCAATACAATGAACTCGACTCAAACCTACCTTTAAAAATCCAAGTTTGGATTAGTACGATTAATTTTTAGGTCAGATTTGAATCAAAACTCCCAAAAAGATTAATTTTTTGGGACAATTCCTGCCAACTCAAAACTGATCGATCCGTCAACATGAATAGATTCAAATTCGACCAGCCAAACCAAATTGACTCAATTTTGACCCAAACTAAAACTCAAAATTAAAAAAATGACCTGAATAGCTGTTATGCATCTACGAAATGAGTTACACTGGTCTTTAGGCTTGAGTCAGTCTGATCAAAGGTAAGTCAAATTAGGGTTTGATTTTTTCATTTGTTTAATAAGATACAGTTGGGATCGGGTTAATTTTGAATTGGACTTGAACCCAACCCACAAACCCGATTTGACACCCCTATCATTTATATTTCCAAAGACGAGCTAAGAGAAAGCTAAGGGCGCTAAACCAAATCTACAATTCCTAATAATTCAGATANTATATATATATATATATATTTAAATTTAAATTACCATAGCTTGTGTATCATATTATTTACATAAAAAATTGTATATTTTCAAATTAGAACACACATCTATATTTTTATTAATTTAAACGAGTCAATTGAAACTGAATATGAACCAAACATAAATAATAATATGTAAATCAAGTTGAGCACAAAAAACTATATGCTCACCACCAATTTTGAACCAACTTAATTTCGTATGAGACGAACTCGTGCCAAACTTCGGCTCGCTCAAGCTCAAATCATTTACAGCCTTATCTATAGTACACAATCATGAAAAAAACAAATATGAGCATCATTTAAAAGGCTCTCTCTCTCTCTCTCTCCATTGCAGAAACGCTCAAAATTTGAGGCTACAGAACCAAAGCATATTTGTTTTTAAATGATTATTTTTCAATGTTAATCAATTACGTAAAGATTATAAATAAAAAAATAAAAATGATGCCAAACAGACACTTAGATTTTGTCATTTAATTTAATAAGATCAGAAATCAATATCAATTTTCAACTCAAGAAAAAAATTTAACCTATATATCAAAAAAATAGAGGATTTTATTTTCACAAGAGGAAAAAAAAATCAATCTCTAAAATATTATTTCAATCAACGAGAACCAAATGAGTCATAAGAAGATATTACATGCCAAAGCAAGACAGTTGCTTTGTAGACAAAGTAAAGATCCGGCCCATCGCCTTCTAAAACCAAAAAAATTGAATCTTTCCAGCTCCGGAAAATTCACCGTTAAACCCCAGAAATATAAACCTAGTTAATAACTCGTCATCTTTTTTCTACAGAATAATTACATCCATATCTTATGTTATTGTTCCATTCCTGTAACAGAACCACTTCTTTATTGGCATTGAAGATGAAACCAGTATGTCAAGGCCTGTTCAAAAAAGATTAAACTCTACACCATGAAATTTTTTGTCCCAAATAGACACATCTATTAGAGGAACAACCAGCTCAAAAAATAAAATTTGAATAAAATGGTATAGAGCAATTCAATTGGACGGATAAACTTTATGGATCCAACCAACATGCCCGTAAAGCAAGCATCCACACACATCACTAAGAGAAGATGAATAAAAGAAGTCACGCTTACATATAGAAAGCAAAAAATACGATAATCACTAGGTTAGCTAGAGAACTGAAGTTATGAACATCAAAAAGATAAGGCACATTTATAAAGGAGAATTATGGATATATCACTCAATTCTTATGTATTTACATATCTAATGCCTACACTTTAATATTTACATGCCAACTTATCTTTGCATAAAATACAGTATTTTAATTTTTAAAAATTAAAATTGTGGTATTTTTTATTTGATACAAAAAATTTGAGTGGTATAAATATAAAAAGTAAAGTTTAGGTGTTAGATATGCAAATACATAGGAATTAGGTGGTATGTATGTAAATATATATATTTTTTTAATCCGCTAGGCCTTAAACTCAAGACCTGGGCTGAGTGTCTTGGGAACCCACACCCAAATGAATAAAGAATTCATGTTTAAATATATCTCATGTTTGTTTTTCCATAATCCTTTTCAACCCTATCATTCAGCAGAGACTTCTAATTTCACGGCCACATGCAAAAAAGATAAAATAGATAAAATAAGATAAAATAAAAATCTGACCACAAACTCGTACTCACAATGGTTGATATTCTATTTCTTTGACAAAGATTCAGATTTATATTCACTTCCAGTTGTCAAAACATATCCTGCTCCAACCTGATAAAAAGACAACATATAAGATTAGAACTAAGAATAAACCAAATCAAGATAGGCCTAAAAGCATACTTAATGCGACATTTAGGATGCTAAATTTTTTGGTAGTAAGACTATCAATAGAAGTTCGAGACAACTTATATTGATATTGAACAATAAATCACTAGTATATAATGTAATGTGTCAGGATCCAATCAGATGAAGAAATAGGTTGCTCGTAATATCCAGTATCAAAGAATCTATTATCCATTGTTCCTATCAAAATGAAATTAGCTGTATACTTAAAACAAGAGCAAAAAGTTTCATTTGATTTACAGCAATTTAAAAGAAATCATAGACATTTATCTCACTATCTAGAAGATGTTGATTTTATGCTCATAATACATAATACTTGTTAAGTTTACAGAATTTATTATCCTGCCACATTTCATGTGCAAATAAAGATGAGCAGCCTTAATTTGTCAATTGTCAGTCAGGTTTTGCATGGGTCAACAATGTTTTGAGAAAACTGGGATTAATCTATCTAAATTAACCAACATGAGTGTAACAATTAATGACATACTAAGACCTGTTTTGGAATGGCAACATGTGCATGGTAGAATGCCCACTACCGCACATGTCGATGTTTTGGGCATACAGCAGGCGGCTTCTCACATTCCTAGAAACAACAAAAACTGTAACCATTGCAACTACTTCAACGTCTTCAAAAAGATCCTATTTAAACAATTTGAAAGAGAATAATTACTTGTTCTCTATAGTCAATTTATTCTTAATTTTTTTCTTAGGAATAAATTTGTTGTACATTAAAACAAGAGCAAAAAGGCTACTCCAAACAAAACATTTTGTCAATGATGATTAACTCCAACAAAAGGAGCACAGACTAAATCAGGCCTAGAAACAACAAAAACTGTAGCCATTGCAACTACTTCAACATCTTCAAAAAGATCCTATTTAAACAATTTGAAAGAGAAAATAATTACTCCGTCTCTATAATCAATTTATTCTTAATTTTTTTCTTAGGAATAAATTTGTTGTACATTAAAACAAGAGCAAAAAGGCTACTCCAACAAAAGGAGCATAAACTAAATCATGTTTATTAAACCAATAACTCGTATAAAAAACTATGATATCTTCAAAGCAGTCCTAGTCAACTCTTGTCATGCCATCACTAAAAAAAAAGTCATCAAATTGGACATCAATGCAAGTATATTATCTTCAGCTTGTCTTTCCTTGAATATATGCAATAAAGCATTAGTATCTTCATTCCCAATTCTTCTCTTTTTATATAAAATTAAATGTATCTCCTTTTAAAATTCCCACATATTGTACTCATACTTCCTTAACAAGATAAATAAATGCAATATAACTGTGTTTGTCTTCGCTGATGCCCCAATGTGATTTGACTAATGAATAGTTGTGGTTTTCTATAAATTTATTAACAATTCAATTGCCTGCTGGATGATCAACAAATCTAATTATTGCATGACAATCAGTCCCAATGTCTGATTTCTGAAACTTCGTTGTTATATTTAAATTGTGTCCTTTTTTAAAACCAGCTATTCAGCATACAAATCTTTTGATTTTATAATCCTTATATTTGGCCAGCAACTGACATGATCTTTCTGTATGCTAAATCTGCAAGGGACGGGCATAACTGCGAAACAAATCATGTCTCCTTATTGTGAACAACTGTGTCAAATAATTTTTCTCTAATTGGTTCAAATTTTTTATGAATTGCGTAATTAATTGCAAATTCTGACACTGGATCTTACACATTCACGAGTTTGTTGTCATTTAACAAATTAGATGCAAGGGTACAACCAATTTAATGTGATCGTACTACATGAAAAGTTTGATAATGAATAAAGTAAAACACTCTAACAAATTGGTCATGTAAAAACATTGACTTAACCCTGCATTTTTGTAGCACAAACTTAAAAAATGCATGAGTACAACAAATACAAAATAGTTGTATTAAAAAAAATATCGAGTACTCATAGGAATATTCAAACTAAAAAAATGCACTACAACCAATACAACATGGTTGTATTCGAAGAAATGTTATATAATATGTGCAGCAAAACGCTCCAAATTCAAAGTTAGAGCTTCTTAAGGCAGACTTCAGCTGATCTAACTAATTGTTGTACTCAAGAATATGCAGTACAACCAATAAAACATGATTGCACTTGAGGAAATGTTGTATATTGTATGCAGTAAAACACTCAAAATTCAAAGTTTAAATTTCCTAAAATAGACTTTAACTGATCTAAGTAATTGTTGTACTAGAGAAAATACAGTATAACCAATACAACATAATTGTACTCACTAAAATGTTACATGTCACATGCAGTAAAACACTAAAAAGTCAAATTCAAAGCTTCCTTAAGCACACTTCAACTGATCTAACTAATTGGGTGTGTAAAAATATGATTTTATTCATGCATTTCATCAGCACAAACTCAAAAAATGTATTACAACTAGAACAACATAGTCTTACTCCAAGAAATACTAAATATTATATGCAATAATCCACTCAAAATAAGAAAAATAAAAGCTTCTTAGTGCACAATCTTACAAATTAAGTATATTAATGAAATTGTGTTTCAAATCTACCCATGAGTTCAAGCCAATAATATAGTCACCAGAGGGAGAAATGGCAATGACATCCGAGCTAATCCAGTTAGCCCTCTGCTTCTTCTCCATCCTCACGGTTTCTTCATCTTCAGATTTTTTGTTTCTCTTCCTCTTCTCTTAGTCAACGAGAAAATTTTCAAATCATAAACCCTAAAGCTTGCAAAGACTTTATGTATGTGTTTGTTTTCAACATTTAGTCGCGTTATTTTTAATACGCATCAAACCCTATTTCTAACTGGCTCGAGTCAGACTAATATTTATGTATAGTAATATTATTTAAATACCAAACGTGTCAGTTTCGGATTGGTGTCCTGATGTAGAGTTACATGTGGCCTCTGCATGTAATAGTTTCTGCAATCGAAGGCCTTTAGGCTCTAATGTAGACCTCTACAATTCAAGTTTTTCCTGAACCCTTTCTCTAGTCTTATCCACAAGTAAGATATCATCAACGAAAAGCATACACCAAGGTAAATCTTCTCGTAAATGTCCAGTAAGAGCATTCATAAGTAAAGCAAAAAAGATATGGGCTTAAAGTTGATCCCTGATATAATCCAACTGAAATAGAAAAATACTTGATCAATCCTCCTATTCAAACACAAATAACATCTCTAGTATAATACCTTTAATGAGTTCAATATAAGTCATATCAACACCTTTCTTATTTAGAACTCTCTAAAGAACTTCTCTTAAAACCTCATCGTAAGTATTTTCTATATCACTAAAAAATCATATGTAGATCCTCCTTACTCTCTCCGCACTTCTCCATCAAACCTCTTAATGTATAGCTTCCATAGTAGACTTGCCCGGCATAAATCCAAATTGATTATGAGAAATTTTTATATCATGTTTTAACATAAGTTCAATTACTCTCTCCCATAATTTTAATACATGACACATTAACTTAATTCCTCTATAAATTAAACTCTTGTGCATCCCCTTTATTCTTAAAAATGGTGACTAAAATACTCTTCCACCACTCAAGCATTTTTTGAATTTTTAAAATAATATTAAAAATTTTAGTTAGAAAAGAAACTCTCAAATCTCCTAAATATTTCCACTTCTATTAGGATACCATTAGGTCCTATTGATTTTTCACTCTTGATTTTCTTTAAAACCTATTTAACTTCCTTTTTACTAATGCAATGAAAAAAATAAAATATATTATTAGTATTAACGATATTTAAGATCATTAAAGTCAATCACGCTTTAAAAAACTTCATTGAAAAGTTTATCAAGATATCTCACCCACTATGTTGAATATTTTCCTATAAGAAAAGTATTTTTTTATTTTCATCTTTAATACACTTTACTTGAATTAAATCTTTACTTTTCTTAGATAGTTTATACATATATCTTTCAATCTCTTTAGTATATAATATATTATAAAAATCACTAAAGATAGAATTATTAGCATCGTAAATTGTTCTCATAGATTCCCTACGGGTCATATTATATATTCCTAATTCTCTAAACTTTTACATTTAAATTAATTTTTATAATAAAACATATTATATTTTATCTTTCTTGCGCATTATTATTCAACCACCAACTATTTTTTTAATAAAATTTTTCCTTTTGATTCTTCAAGTATATTTTTTGCCACTTTTTAATGGTACTTGTTGTTTTATTGCACATAAAATTAGCTTCTTCATGAACATCCTAAATTGTGAAATCTTGAAGTTTACTCATAAAAATAATTTTATTTGTGTACTTTAAGTGCCCCCATCTAATTCTAAGATAATATTTCATTATATTTTTTATCTTCCAATTCAATTTAAAATTCAAAAGAAAGAATCAATATTGAGTATTTAAAATTTTCATTTGAAATGACCATACAATCTTTACATTCACGACGATCTATTTTTCTCATAAGAAAATAATCAATTTGTGTTTTATTAGATTCTTATAAATAATAATATGCTTATTTCTTTTCTTAAAGTATTTGCAATAGCAAAATTATAAGCTAAAACAAAATCTAATAGGGTTCTAACTTCTTCATTAATCACTCCAAAACTGTAGTTATCATGAATATTTCTAAAATCTTCTCACTCTACCAACATGTCCATTTAAATCACCTCTAATAAAAGTTTTCTTCAAAAGATATCATTTGTAATAATTCTTCCAGATCATTCTAAAATTTTACTTTTAAACATATATTTAAACCTACATAATCACTTATAACATTAAAAATCTTAAAATCAATAATAATATTTAGGATTAAAATTTTATCTCCAATTCTATTACTTTTTACAATATTATCTTTCAACTCTTATCTATAATTATACATATATTATTTATTGTGCGACTCCTACCTGAATACCGAAGTTTAAAACCTTGATTATCAATCTTCTTGGCATTTTCTCTAACTCATTCAGTTCCTTGAATTCATATGATATTTATCTTCTTATGAACCATAATATCTATTAATTCCATTAATTTAGTTGTAAGAGTATTTATAATTCAAAATCTTAACCTAATATTAGTTTCCCAATCTCTTAAAAGAGTAAAAAGGTGACATGGATTTGATCACCTTATGAACTCCCTATCTTACATAAAATAAAAAAAACATTATCCAAGCACTTTAGCCCACCGATTGTTCATAAACAATTTATCTTGATTGTTCATCTTCTTACTTTGTCTACAGTAGTTCATCTTTCTTGCATTCTTATAGCTCCTCTTAGAGTTACATATGTGTTAGCATCCCAGATTTTGTCAAATATAAAAACAAACAGAGTTAATAAAAACTAGATATGGTCAAAAGCTCATAATAAGAGTATACTTTAAAATCTATGTTGATGTGTTGGTTTACAATTACCAGGTTTCAAATTAACAATCATTATAAACAATGTCATTTATGTGAGACACTTGGGAAATTAAATTCTCAATGATGAGCACTAATGCAAATATTAGCTTAAATTTTTAGAGAAACTTGTGCTCGCTAAAACTATTAACTCAGATGGGTGGATTGTCACCTAGAATAAATTCTAACACAAGTTGAAGTGCAACTTAACCCTAATCCACCATATCTTCGGGTCAACCCTGCATTTAAATTCAATTTCCTAGTTCATTCTATTGTCACTGAGTATAGTTACCAATTGATATCATGATCTTCTAGTATTGCAACTATCAAATCTTATTGGTCAATCATCGAAGTGAAAAGTGAAGGATAAAATGCTAGTTAAATTTGAATACCACTGAGTAGAAATATAATATAAAAAATCAGCCAACACAAAAAATGCAAATTTTGAATCTAAATATAACAAGGCTACCTGACAATCCTTTAGAATAACACGCTCTTGAAGTTGCGCATTGCTGCAAATAACAGAACCCTGAATAAAGCAGCCATCTTCAATGGTGACATGATTCATAACGACAGAATTGACAATCTGCAAATCACATTTCATGCCTAAAATCATCCCAATTCAACAAGAAAGATGGTTGATACATGCTATGATCAAAGTTTAGCAGAGGTAAAGCTTGTTTCAGAACAAACAATTTTCATTCTCAACTCTACCTTCACATTAGAACCAATTCTACAGTGTCGACCAATAACAGAGCGCTTTACACTACATTTGTCACCCAGCTTTGAACCTTCATCAAGCATGCATTGTGGTCCAACCTTAATCATCATAAACAATTCCAAAAACATACAAGATAAAAATAAAGTAAAATAAATGAGTCCAGAGATGAAATAGTAACTAAAATAAATGATTATTACGATGATATACTGCCAATAATACAACCAAATAAAAGAATATTCTAGGTCAAGGTAAAAAATCTTTTCAATTAAGCATTTTTAAAATAAACAAAATGTAACAGTTTCTTACTAAACATTTGAAATTATACATCATGAATCAATCATAAAGGAAAGACTATTATGAATATATGTAAGAAAAACCAAATCATATCCCATGATTTGTTATCTGGAGCCTATTAATTAATCCAATTTGTCAAAAAACTTTGAGTCGAAACATCTCTGGATCTAGATTAACAACCATTGATCCACTTTCCTCAATAAACAAGGGAGAGAGAAAAAGCGTTGAAACCATGCTTTTAAGATTTACTACATCTTAATTAATGGTAGAAGACTTATTGTACAGATTGACTAAAGGGTTCACAGTTATGCAAATGGTTACTTTGGTTTAAAAGTGCAAGACAAAACCGACAAAAGATAGAAGAATAGCAAGGTCATCAATTGTACATGAGCATCAACTTGGCTCGAAAAAACATGCCTAAGACACGGTTGTGTTGGTTTGGTTTTGATAGCAAAGAGCCTCGACTAAAGCTGTCAAATGAAGGTCAGAATAAAGCAATGCGTTGGCCATACACATTGATTGCTTGTGAAGCACAAGCTCACAATAAAGTGTCCATGTCATTTCTTCTTGTCGTTTTGTAGCATTATACGCTTACCACTGGGTCATATACCAAATCTTAGTTCGAATCTCATGGTCAATTTAGCATCTATCGCACTAACTACGCATAAAAGTTCACTTCTTTACCTTGTTTCTTATAATCATTAAATTGTTTCTTATTGGTTCTCCATTTTCTCCTGTTAGAACTATTCATTTCTTAGTGTTTCTTGGTGTCACACTATCACCCACTAATTTTATTATATGCTTTATGTTGACGCTTATTGTTGGAACCAACAACTTCTTGTTGACAAGCTTCTCCTTGAGAATGCTTCTCAATGCCTCATATTCATGCCCTTTCTCACATCATTATGCCTCCACCTCTTGATCTCTAGCCGGTTGCTCAATTTCACAAATATTCATAATTTTTAATTAAAATTTCATGACTTAATGTTTGCCATCAATCATTTCTTTTGTTTTGTTTCCAGATATCAAAATTAATATTATTTAACATATCATTATATTTAATAAAAGTTATTACTAGATGTGACTTAAATTTGGTTGATTAAATCACTAATGCATGAATATAACATATGCATATATGCTATGCAAATTATAAATGTCCTAGTTCATAAAAACGTGCCGTGATTTGCATTTCAAGCATGGAAGCAAAAAGGAACCTTGTGCATCACATTGGTGAAGACACTGATCAAACATACCAAGCACATAGCTATTTGAGGTGTATGCATAATTCACTTCACCGGTAGAGGGCTTATTGCATCAAATAGACTGAGTAGCTAAAGATACAATGCATGGCTAATCATGTTTCACAGGGATTGAACATAACTAGACGTTAAAAATTCAAGTTTAAATCAACCAATGTAAAATTAAGGTCAATTTGAAGTCCACTGATGAGTGTAGATTACACTTTAGGGTGTCAATATGTTAAGTTCACGTTCTTTATATTTATGTCTGAACATTTCTTGTTTGGACCCAAACCCAAGCTATGAATTCGAATTAAAAATTCTACACTCTAACAGACAGGTTTGATGGTTAGCAAGCTTGCTAGCATTATTTTTCCAGACTTTATGGCTTCTAGTTGGTTCAATTCAATTGACTTTGAAAGGTGAGACTTACATTCAAGAGGAGGTTCACAGTTGTTTGAAGGTGAGCGCTCCTGCCTGATGATTGATTTTTGGTAAGACTTATTCACAAGTAGTTGAAACATGGAGGGTAGATTAGGCTTTCAATGTATGGGGGAGCATGTTTGAAATTATGTTGCGCTTGTTAGCATGAAAGTTGGTCTAAACTTTCATTTGGTAGCCTTTCATCATTTGTTACTATGAAATAAGCTAAAGGTTGACCTTACATACTATTAAAGGTCCTTACAACACAAATTTGCATCTTTTCCATGTACCCAAACCAAATTTGAGGCGCACAGTTTTGAGAAGGGCAAATAATTAACTATGATTTAATGGGCATATTGACTTTATAATGGCCTGAACAATCAGGTTGGGGCTTACATTAAAATGAAGAAAAAAAAAAAGAAGACTCTTAGGTCACAGAAGTTTTACAACCCTGAATGTAGAGAAGGCCCAGTAGCAAGGTTTACAACCTTGAGAATGAGGAATGCCCAAAAGTTTGTTCTTGTAACTTTGATGATGCCCATAGTTAAGCATGCTCATAAGGTGATAACTTACCAATAACTCCGGGTCAATTAGAAATCAATGCGATCAATCCTACTTTGGGTGAATTAGAAATCTATGCAATCAGACCCTAGTCCTACAACTATATGCCTAATCAATAATATTGACACTACCTGTATTTAAGTTGAGGCCTAGGGGCATTATGATAATTTGACCCTAAAAAAAGCACATTACTAATTTTTAAATCTTGTAACCCTTAACAGAAATTTTGGACCAATTGCAAACCCAGAGTCCATTAGCATTTTTTTTTTATGCACTAGCATGCTTATTTATGCGCTATTACAAATTAATTATTGTGAGTTACTTTATATATAAAAGAAGATTGTAGTGCTCTTACGTTATTTGAACAAATTATGGATGCGTTTGTGCTTTGAAATGTTTTTTGATATGTTGGCATTTTTTTTTTTTGAAAATGGTAGTGTGATTTCAATGCAATGGCATGAGTAATGTGTCTCATGCATCATTTAAAAATGCATGGATTGTCCATATAAGCTTTTCACCTCTTGNAAAGAAGATTGTAGTGCTCTTACGTTATTTGAACAAATTATGGATGCGTTTGTGCTTTGAAATGTTTTTTGACATGTTGGCATTTTTTTTTTTTTTTGAAATGGTAGTATGATTTCAATGCAATTGCATGAGTAATGTGCATCGCTCATCATTTAAAAATGCATGGATTGTCCATATAAGCTTTTCACCTCTTAAGCATCTCTTAAAAACTCATGCTTTGGTACAATTTTTTATTTGAGTTGAAAAAATCAGTGTGATGATTTATATCAAGGCAATGAGTCAATCTAGAGTTCACTAAAGTTTAAACTTCGCATCTATGGGGCCATAAAAATTTTTTTAGATTTTATATGATTTTTTTTAATAATTTCCCAATCTTTTACAATTTTAATTGAATTAAAGTACAAAATAGCCACAGAAGTTTGATAAGTAATTTTTAAAAAAAAGAAGGTCNCAGTGTGATGATTTATATCAAGGCAATGAGTCAATCTAGAGTTCACTAAAGTTTAAACTTCGCATCTATGGGCCATAAAAATTTTTTAGATTTTATATGATTTTTTTTAATAATTTCCCAATCTTTTACAAGTTTAATTGAATTAAAGTACAAAATAGCCACAAAAGTTTGATAAGTAATTTTTTTAAAAAAGAAGGTCGAGAAGGCTTCCTATTNAAAGAAGGTCGAGAAGGCTTCCCATGTAATTAAAAAAAATCACATGGTGAACATTTGAAAATTTAATTTTTTAGTTATTTCTAAAATCAGGAAGGCCACATGTTAGCGTGTTCTAGAACATGTTCTAAGGTCTGGCTCTAGAACACATTTTTAAGCAAAAGAGGTTGTGGATATGTAGAAGCTTAGGTGTTAGCTTTTAATTGATTGAAGGTAATGTCACACTCTTATCTTTTTTGGTGCTATTTAAGTCACGTGCCCCATATGCTCAAAAAGTGTTAACCAATGCATGACCAAGTTTAATCTATCATACAAGATCAAATTCAGCCTAATGATGGATATTATCACAGATCAAATCTGACCATTGCGGTTTAACAAACTAAGCTATCGTGTGACGCAATCATAGGAGAATTATAGTGCCTAGGTTACTGCAACGAATAATGAGTTTAGAAGCATTGGTGACTGTAACAAGCAAAGAAAATTGTGATACTTACAACAACTCTATTCAACTATTGCAAATGAACAAAGAAAGGTGATGTACCATAACAACATGGATGAACTTGACCCGTTAATGCTTTATTCCTTTCTTTTTTCATGAAACAATATTTCAAATTTATGCTAAAAAAATACCTCG
Source organism: Phalaenopsis hybrid cultivar (assembly GCA_002079205.1). NCBI lineage: Eukaryota > Viridiplantae > Streptophyta > Magnoliopsida > Asparagales > Orchidaceae > Phalaenopsis > Phalaenopsis hybrid cultivar. The sequence goes on along the minus strand of JXCR01128942.1, from coordinate 112,823 downwards.
CAATGTTTAATTAATCACTGGAAAACACATGATGAATTTAGTGGATCGAATATAGTACTAATCGAATTTATATATATGATTAAATCAATCAATCTTAATCTCAATAATTATAGTTATGTAGGAGTAATCTACCATTGACATAACTAGATTGAATCAACTTATTGTTGAGGTTATGTCAACTAAAGCTCTTTAATTAATCAGACAAAGTTCATTGAGCCTAACCTTGAAAATATGAGCCAAATTAATAATAACTAGATCTTAACCACAAATTAGGTTATAATTTAACCCAGAAAAATCGACCCTAAATTTATGGTTATGTTATTTAAGTCGAGGTAATTTGGATTCTAATTGATTAAGACAAGTGTTTCAAACTTAATTACCGCCAGAACTAAAGCAATCAAGAACCCCAATTTTGGGGTGAAAAACTCCATAACTATGAGCATACAAAAAAAGACCAATAAAATAGCCTGTATTTCATACTAAGAGAAAAAATGGCATGGATGAAGTTACAAATAAAATGTTTTGCAATAAATTAGCTATTTGTTAACATTTTCCTTTTTTAACTCATGCACACACCAATATAAGCTAGGTATTGCAAGGCCTAGTTGTTGGAGACAACGCAACTACCCATTAGCCAAGTCGGCTGCACAAAAAGAGTCGTAATAATTTAACTATATGTGTGGCGCAAGATGTCTACTTCAATTGTTGATTGATTCATCGTGTTTAACTTATCATTTCACATCATTTGTCATAGTTATAATCTTTCTTAACAGATAATTATATCATTATTTTTCTATGTTTCATATTTATATTTCCATTATTATTTGTTATTTATAATTAGTCAAGGTTAAAATATACATCTTTTCTATTTAGGCATGCTAATTGTTATCTTAATGTCAATAAACGTTTGATTGTTCACTAATTTATGCTTTATATTATAAATATAAAACCTTGAGTTATAAATTTTGATGGTTGATTATTTAATAAACAAAAATATTTCTTATAATACCCCCCTCATCATGGATCCCTTTCTAGACATAAGGCGTTCATTCTTTTGATAAGATCTCCATGCCAAATTCTTCTCTTCTAAATAAACAAGTTCAAAAGTCTATTATCTTCATGTTCGCTCATCAATTGGCATTAACAATAGTGCTCTCTTAATATACCTGATAATTTCCAGTAAGAAAACAATCACGGAAGGCATATATTAAGGGTAAGAAACCTCTAACTTCAAAATGGAATGACCATTCATTAAGAATTGAATTAGATTCCTACAGAATAAGCCATATTTCTTCACATCACTTCTTTCCCAAAGTAAAAAATTTTACAAATAGACAGCATAATATTTTAAAAAAAGAAAGAATAAGCAGTTAACGTAGCGACTACGAGAGAATAGACTAGCGAATGCTTACAGTAGTTTTGGATCCAAGTTCTGCAGAAGCATGAACAATGTTGTTCTGTACAGAGAAAGAATACCCAAAAAGGTGACCAGCCTCTCCGACCATCTGCATTCATAAAATGATTGACATACTTTAACAGCCTTAAAAATAGCTGGATAATGACGTAAATAAGCACAAAATATGCATGCCAAGCCCTAGTGACAAATTAAGAAGCAGTATGGTCCCATTTACAGGTTGTGATATGCATGACTCAGATGTAGCATACCACTAAGGATTTAGCTGGTACAATCAGGTAAAATGAGAATATATTTGCTTGTTTGACAAGGGCAATGTCCCCTGGTACAAACAATCATCATTATAAGGAACTTGAAGGGCTAACGAGTAAAATACAAGGCACCAAACGAAAAGTAAAAACTTATAATAAAGCCACCAAAATCAACCACGCAAACAATGCTTTGGAATACATACATGCAAGCACACAAAGCAATTCTCTACTTCGAAGTAAAAAAAAAAAGAAAGCATGACACGCGTGTGGCTCTTACATCGCGATTAATATCACAGAAAGCTTGAACAGAATTCAAGCGGGAACAATAATTGCTTTTGGTGGCAATGTAAGCACAGCACTTATGCGTTCTGTCAGTCAATGTTTCAACAGCAGGATCCAAACTGTTTATGGTATAAGCTGCAACATTCACTCCATTTTCTGGCGGCCTTTTATCCAAAATTTCTGACCTCTGAATTTGAGAATAAGTTAAAAGTCTACAAAACAAGGTATAATGCATATTTAATATTTTTGGCATACCATCTGTGTCCTAACAAGATATGGAAAAACATCATGTTTAATGCTTTGGAACATTCCCTTTTGATCCAAAACCTCCTGCAATATTGTCCTGCATATACCAAAGTGTTATTGCCAATAGTGGCGAATTACAAGTAAAATAAGAAGTGCGGCATCTTTTTATGTGTGAACCTTTGGAAGGCATACATATGTGCATCCATTAGATCAGCTCGAATTTCCATCTGCATTGCCAAAATATAGCTAAATAGTCCTCACATATCCATAAAAGAAATGCATCATCTTACTAAGTGAAGACTCTAGCTTGAGGAATAAAGAATCAGAAGATTAGTGCAAACAAAAGTTGGGATGAAGTTATAGCCACAACACTTAAAGTAAACATTTTAAGAGAAAAGACAGCAATGTCAGCATCTCAAATAAATTAATTCGATCCAATTGTTTTCATCCGTTTTTCTACCTGGCCAAACCTCTCATGAGCTATAATAAAAATCTTCTAATTATTAATTAAACTTGGACAATTTATTTAAAAAATGTTCAGGTGTCGTTCAAACGGCGCTCCCACCTACTGCAAGAGTTAAAGAGAGAGCTTATCCCCTCATTTCCTCATGTTCAAACCGAATGCATGAGAACAGAGAACAAGAGATAGCTGGAGAGAGGAACATGAGAGGGGATTTGGCGAGACCAGGGAAAGGAAAGTGGAGAAGCGACTCAAGCAGAGCCTTCTCTGCGCACGCCTACGTCTAGTCGTAAGGAAAAGCGAAGAAGAAAGAGGAGTGTGGGAAATTTCGCAACCTCGCGGGCAAGATGCTTTTCGCGCTCAAGGGACATCCTTGTTCCTCCATTTCTGCACGAACTGAACATGCCAGAGCTTGAGTGGCACGTACAAATCCTTTCAGCGTGTAGGTGACACGCAACCGAGCAATTGTGAACTTTGGGAGCTGGGAGCAAGAGCCTTTCCACCTTAAACAATTATGATGTTGTCGGTCAACTTTTTCGATAGATTATTTGAAAATATGGTATATGAAAATAATTTTTGAAATTTAATTTAAGCATAAGAGGTATATAGTTTAGGTTTTGAAAGTAGTATGTTTTAAAATGAGACCAAATAGATCTCATTCGTCCAATAGTTTGCATAATCGTGTCTGACACCCTGAATACTACACATTCCAAGAGAGAAGTGTAGACCCCGATAATAGACCCAATTCTGCAAACTAAGATATTTGTGACATCGGTTTGGTCTGCGAACCTTTTATATATGACCGACAAATTCCCCTATCTAATATAAAGATTAAATAAGGTTTATTTTACCCGGGT
>JXCR01128942.1:91299-109115 GCA_002079205.1 Phalaenopsis hybrid cultivar | reverse complement strand
CCTGAGGAGAAACCTCAGTGACATCCCGGACTATCCTAATGTGTGGTTATGTTTTGGAAAAGATTTTATTCAATAGTTCAATTCTGCCAATTTTATTACTTAGGACTTACATTTGCATAATACCCGATTATGCAAATAACACACAGAGAAATGAGGGTTTACATCGTACCGTACGATAACCTCGGAACCTAAATTGAGTTAGGACTCATGTCGCACCACATAGTTGTACAAGAGCCTAAAAAGGGAGCATGAGGATTTACGCCACGCTAGACGAGTTACCTCGAAGTCCTATGTGTTATTATTATACTAGGAAAAAGATAATGTTGAAGAAGATCTTGCTGCTCGCTCTAAGCTCCTCGTCCTGCTGCCCACAAAGTTGGTTTCAAACTCCTGTCGTCGCGATGGCTCCAAGGTTTAAGTGTTTGAGATTGGTGATTTGTGCTTCACGGTTTTGGTGTCAGTGTTTGATTTTGTTTTGTTTCAATTTTGGTTTCAGTACCGGTTTTGCATGCAGAATAAACAGATTGCAGATAAGGTAAAATGCAGTAAAGTAAAAGGCTGTAGATAAACTGTAAAAGCGTATCTGGGCATCTGCTACTACTGCATTATTAATGTTGCAAGCATAGTATGATTTGCAGGAGATTTAAATAAACTTGCAAGTGAACTAAACAAGACAAAAAAACTCAACACAAAAGTCAGAAAAGTGAGTCGTATAAATCACAAGTAAACGAAACACTTAGCCACATATGAAAGAACAGGACTGGGTATAAGACTTTGGTGAAAGTGGGGGCTCAGAGCTGGGCTGTGGGCTTCCCGATCTTGAATAAGAGTTGTCAACTCGACACTCTACAGGAGGTAGTTCTTAACCTCAATCCAAGTGACTAGTCGTGGACCTTTATAAATTTTCATAGGAAGATTTTTCATGCAAAAGTTATTATTTAAGTCTTTTTTTTGAAGAGTTCTTTTAATCATGCAAAAGAAATTTTTATTTTATTTTTATAAATATTTTTGTAAAGCTGTACAGCACAGATTAGTCACTCTAATTGTGCTAGAAATACTTACAACCTAAGAGTATCGGGGGACAATCCCACCAAGAGTCGGCGAATAGCATCCTCGATCCTTTCCTCTCTCTTATAGAAGGTCCTTGAGGTAGGAGGTACTATTCTAATAATTTCACTTCGTATCCCTCGTTTAAGCATACACAAGCAATGTCGTCATCGCCCGATGATCCATGTGTGGCGTTAAGAAATTTCCCTAATTGCCAGGAGGATTTAAGTGTAATATTCAAGCTCAAATCTCAATGCATTGGGTTTTATTGTAGGTTAAGTCATTGAGGGAATTTCACTGTTGATTTAATTAAGGAAGCATGGGTCACGTCCTAGTGTATCATGTCTAGTGTTTTGATCAATTTGTGAATCATGGTCAAGTGTCTAGTTTCATTGTGCATTCGAGGATTAGATGAATCATCGCTCACTTAAGGTGTGTACTTAAGCTCCAGAAATTCATCGCTCACTTAAGGTGTGTACTTAAGCTCCAGAAAGTCTACACTAAGGACTAAGTAGATGGGCTCTCACCTAGGGTGTGCACCTAAAGTCTAGGAGATCTACACTGAGAACTAGGTGGATGAACTCTCACCTAGGGTGGGCTCCTAAAAATTAGGAAGCCTATGCTGAGGATTAGGTGGATGGACTCTCACCTAAGGTGTGTACTTAAACTTTAAGAAGCCTACACTTAGGATTAGGTGGATGGACTCTCACCTAGGGTGTGCATCTAAAGTTCTAGGAAAACTACATTTAGAATTAGGTGGATGGGCTCTCACCTATGCTGTGCACCTAAAGTTTTAGGAAACCTACATTTAGGATTAGATGAATGGGCTCGCACCTAAGGTATGCTCCTAAAAATCTAGAAACCTATGTTTTAACTTGTGTTTAAAGTGATTTAAGGTTTTCTATATCTTCCAATTAATTAAATCATTAATTCCCAATTTTATGACTTTAACCATTTAAAAATAAGTAAAACAAAATAAAGATGAGGGTAGACCCACTTCCAAAACCAGTAAAGTAAAGGGGAAAACAATGAGTGGATCGACCTAAAAGCGTTTAAATAACAATCAATTGAAATCCAAAACAGTGGGCAAAAAGGGGTCTGTAAAGCCAACTCTAAACCACATGTAAATCAACACTAAAAGGCTGCCAAAATAATATGTTGATTGCCCAAAAATTAGCCCACCAAATGCCCCAAACAACATGTGATTTATGTCTCAAATAATACCATGTAAGCCCATACAACACCTACAATTCTAACAACAAACCAAACATCTCTCACAACACTCCAAAAGCTTTCACAACACTTATATGACCCTGAACAACAATTACAACACCCAAATAGCTTTTATATGAATTCAAACATCAACTTCATGGGTCTAAGCAATAACTACAGCACCCAAACAGCCATCCTAAGCTTCTAATCAGTACTAAACAACCATCTTAAGCCTCCTACAAGTCTAAACAGCAATTTGAAAGATCAAACAACACTTTTATGGCTTGCCACAAATCCAAACAACAATTTGAAAGACCAAACAACACTTTTATGGTCTGCCACAAATCCAAACAACAATTTGAAAGACCAAACAACACTTTTATGGCCTGCCACAAATCCAAACAGCAATTTGAAAGACCAAACAGCACTTTTATGGCCTGCCACAAATCCAAACAGCAATTTGAAAGATCGAACAGCACTTTTAAGTGTTTTCCAACACCCTACGGCACCCCTAAAGCCAACAAACAGCATTTCTAAGCCACTTACAGCAGCTAACGACCATCTTTAGTAGCTAAACAACTACCTACAACATTCAAAATCTCAATTTCAGCACCCAAATATTAATTCCAAGCCACATATAGCTCTCAATGACTCCTAACAACATTTAATTACCATTAAACAACACTTTTAAAGGAAAGGAAATGATCACATGCATACCACTTAATCCTCACAAATTTACATGTCCATTTCCAAAACAACAATAACAATTTACCTAAGCATGAACATGTGTAAAAAAAAAATTAAAATTAAAATGGTGATATTTGTTTTGTGCTATGAAGAATTTGAGTGGTATATGGGTAAACATTGCCGTTTGAATGTCGGATATGTAAACAAGTAGGAGATAGATGACATGTATGTAAAAAAAAAAAAAATGAAGCCAATGTGATAGATATGCAAGCACATAGCAATTTAGTGGCATATATGGAAAACAAAGCTTGGGCATTAGGTATGCAAGTACATATGACTGACATACAAATTGATTCCAAGAATTGGGGGCTGGATATGTAAATACATGTGAATTGCGTAGTATGTATGTAATTCCTCCTATCCAAATAATCGATTCAGGCAAGCAAACTCATTTAATAACATAATGATCTTCACAATTTCGATAAAAGAAAAACTCTGCAATGATAAAAAGACTTCAATCGTCACCGACCTTTGAACCATGCAATCAGTTTTCAGAAGACAACATTAAGATTGGAATATTATCAAGCGCAAATAAAATGTTCAGGTATTAAGAACAGAAAAGGACATCATTAAGATTACCTCCAATGCTAGACCAATCCACGTGAAATATGCAGAGAAATAACCGCTATAACAAAAGTTTGAGAACAATAGTAATAGCATGCAATAAGCTCAAAAAGTTTTAATTGTTAGAATCAAATACTTCGATAAAAGATTTGTGGTGAACTGAAAGAAATAATCGAGGTGGAAGGTAAGATCAGCGAGTTCAAACCTGCGTCGAAGTGTGGCAGACGATCGACACAGAGAGAACGAAGATGTTCTGTCGATAGCAGGGGGAGGCGAATCAGGTGAATGCGGGAAGGCTGAGCGGCTTCGTGCAGAGGAGGGCCAGCGACTTCGATGCGGTCGAGAGGCGACGGAGGCGAACCGAACAATTGTTCGATCGAGGAAGGAGGAGCGAGCGGTGGTTTTCGTCGCAGAGAAGAAGCGAACTGGAGGGGGTGAAAGTTTCTGGGCGAGCTTTAAAGGAAGGCGAGGGTCTCGGGCGCGGTTCCTCGGCGCAACAAGGAATCGGAATCGAGCAAGGGAGATGAGCCGGAGCGATATCGAGCGAGAGAGATGAGCAGGAGGAATTTCGAGCGAGGGAGATGAGCAGGAGGAATTGGCCGAAAAGAAAATCCAGCGGGATTTGTATCCCGCGCCTCTCTAATGCCGTTACAGGTGCATGGAGCGGGATATTAAATTCCTTCCATACAGGGGCAGTTATATTAGGTAAATATTAACTCCTAATTAAATCTAATTAAGATGAAATTAGGAGGTAAAATTTAAATTTTAAAAATTTGAAATTTGAAATAGTCCTGGCTTGCGTTCAGCCTGTGTCGAGCTCGAATTGAGCCCGGGCTGAACCCAAACCCTTGCCCCGCTAATTAGAAGAAACATGCATCGATTTCCGTGCAGTTCGCGCGAGTGTGGAACCACAACAATAAGGGTGTCTTTTCTAGCTAAAATCGACGTTCCGGATGCGTCGGCGCGGTCAGTTTCGTCATCCGGGGTCGTCCGGACGAGTTTGCCAGCGGGCGAGTCAATTTAAGCCAAAATTCTGTGTGATGCAACAAGTGCGTTGCCGAGTCACCGAGGGTTAACCTAAAGTCGTTTGATCCTATGGGAACTCATTTTTAGGCCCTCTGCATATTGGTCCTTAGCCCTTGCAACTAGAAGTTGAGTGCTTAGAACCATTCGTGTGAGTTTTTTCACAAAAATGAGCAAAGAAGAGGTTTGAAGTTCTACGGGAGGTGGGCTCCACTACTAGTCCGCTAGGATGGTTAACCAGAAACTTCTAAGGCTAGATTATGGGTTCTGGGAGTAGGAGACTAAGACCTCACTAAAATGAGGTCAACATATGTTTACATCAATAACCGGTGTGCCAACGGGACAATATTAGCCAAATGTGTGTTAGATTTTGTTGGCAGTAATCCTCACAGAGATACATGTAAAAAATATAAAGTAAAAGTAAAGATAAAATAAATGCATATAGAAGGCGATTATTTTCATTTAAAAAAGGTCATTGATACATGAATTAATGTATTATCAGATTTCTTACAGAAATATGAAAAATTTACATATTCCAATATTTCTTATAGATTTATAAAAGATCAACTTGCATATTGAATTATTTTTCTTGAGTTAATGTATTTTAAGAGTGTGATTACTCCTGAGTTATCTTTAAACAACTCATTATGTAATATTACTTTTATGCTTTAAAAATTTAAACAAGACGAATAGAAGAGCAAATGTATATAGGAGACGGGTACAACAATCCGAAAATACACATTTATACATGTTAATTTTAATTGCTTTCTTTAGTTCTCTGTCATGTATATTTGAATTTTAACCTGTTAGTAATAAAAATAGGATATCAGAGAATTTATTTTCACTATCCGTTCCCGTCTTGGTTAATTCCAAGTCTCAGATCAGGTCGTGACACGGTATGTATGTAAATCACTCGTAAAAAAAATATTAAAACTCCAAAATGCCCCTTCAAATTGTAGCTCCTCCATTAATTTTAAAATATTAACTTACTTTAACGGTGAGACTATTTCAACCCTTCCTAAAATAGTTTGGACTAATTTGACATTTTGTAAAAGTCGATGACTAAAATGACCCTCCTTAAATAGTCAGAAGATAGTTTTAGCACTTTTCTCAAACTTTAATATCACACCAAAAATTAAAACTATTATGTATTTACATAGCATACGTAAACTTTCATATTTACACATATAACACTCAAATCTTTAAAATCAAACCAAAAATAGCAATCTTAAACCCTTTTTAAAATTACTGAAATACACATTTTCATGCATAAGTTTAAAACACCAAATTCCTATATGTAATATGAAAATTTAGGTGTGAGATGTGTAATTACAGAAGAATTTGGTGTTAGATATGTAAATTTCCCAAGCCCAAAGCACTAACAATCATTAAAGGATATAAATACGTAGGAATTGAGTGTTATGTATGCAAATCTTCTAATCCTAAACTTCTATTCAGGTTGTGACACTTACTCTTGACAATGAATGTTTTTTTTTTTTTTTTCTTTTTGAAGATATTACTCTTCTATCATCAATTGTGCTCTACTTATTGTGATATTCCCCTTTTACCTAATCTTAGCCATATCTTATTCCAATATTCTTGCACTCTCTTAACATAATAAGATATTTTATATGAAGTGGTATTGAAAGCTATTATAACTAATCACTTGGCCCTATAAAAAATCTATTATATTTCTCCATTAGCATACAAATTAACTATGGAGCATATTACAATAATGATGTAAAATTTGTCGCATACTGAATAACTATCGTGAATCCCCAAGTAAAACTTAAAAACTCTCCTAAATTAAATGTTCTGTAGAAAGAAGAAAGAGCAAATCTTTGAAAACTTACCCCAAGTGATCTATTCATTGGATTTTCCTTCAAACTTCGCTAAATGTTGGCATTTTCACTAAAACTATGCCCTGCGCACAATTCTAAAGGTTTTCAAAGATGCATGTCTATCACTTAGGCACTTTATCCCATTTAGAATATTTTCAATCCTAATAATACAAAATCCTTAATAGCTTTAAAATCTGCTCCTCACATATAAGCAACTTCCAACTATGGAATAACTTCAAGTTCTTATCAATCTCCACACTGATAGTCATACTAGCATGAGTAGCTGGTACTAAATTTTTTGTTGGAGCTATGGTACAGTACATGTTGCATACTCAACAAAAGATTGTATCTTTTTCATCATGTGCTTTTGAATCATATTTAAAACATCGTGATTAGAGGATCTGGTGCAATAGGTACATTCTCAACTCTAAGGGTATTGCCTTCAATTGATGCAACAATCTTAGGTATCTCAACTATCATACAGGATTGTGCTAACTAGCCATTTAATCCTAAGGTACTCTCGCAGCCATACCACCTACAACTTGTTATTTTCATTTAATACATATTTTTAGATCCAATATTCATAAACAATATATTATATAAAATATGAAAATCTAGGGACCGTCTATGTACTTAGGAAGACTATAAAAACCTATGCTCTATAGTAATAATATCAAATTGAATTTCATTCTTTAATGACAATAAATTCAATCAAGATTTCATATTTAAACCTCAGAATTTAATCGCTCTGATACTAAGATGTGACTGAGGCAGGTAGGACTTAATCGACTGAATCTCCCTAGCATTCATTTTGCAACACATTGGAAATAACAACTACAAATTGAAATTTTTAAAATTTCTGATATTAATCTAGTTTTCAATTGTCTAATAGACCTTATTTCATGAGTCAGCTGTCAATTCCTGGGATCCATCCCTTTTTTCACCAACTCCATATAAATGAACATCCAATACTTTACTAGATACTTATATATAACTTGTCCCTAATACTATTTTAGATGATGAGACTATACCCATAACTAACAGTTGATTCCTAAGATAACTCAATATCTAGCAGAACAAACTTATCTAGCTCATTGATTACTGTGTAGAAAGTATAAAATTTATTTCATAATTTGTTTAATGGATATCAAATGCTTATTGAAGTTCTACAAGCCGGGTAGATTTGATGAATGTGTATTTATTCTCATCATACCAAGCAATAACTTTAAACAAAGTTTATTCTTTTTATTAGATGGATTACTTTATGTTATTCTGTAATTTCAAAAGTTTAGAATATTCATGTGATCATGGCCTTGAAAAATGGTTGCATTTGTTATTTACCTAATATTAGGTTGGTCAATATGGTTTGGAATGAGGCAAGGTTGGCTTTATTCGTGGATATCATCAATTTTAAATATCAATAGATAAACACCAAAGGTTCAACTCATCGGAGTTAAATTCTTTCATGTCAAGTAGAATATGCAAGATTATAGCGAGTATTCCATTAGAAACTATAGTAAGTGTCAATTTCGTCAACTCTAGTGGCTTCTTTATCTTATGAGAATAATGAGATTATGTCGCTATTCCATGCTTCTGCCAACAGGGTTCTGCTTCATAGTTGGTTAATCATGTTAATCCATGTGATGGCCAAGTCATATTATGGTATTTTGAAGTTTCGGGCTTCTCTGCACAGGAAAATATTTTATACAGCCAACTTAATTCTTGTTGCTTTTGGTTTCGCATAAAATTTGGACTATGTTATCTAGAATCAAAGTGAGTTGCATTTGTGTCAAATTTATCCATCAACATTGATGAGTTAATAGATAGATGGTCTGAGGCATTAATTTGACATCATTGATTAAGGGTCTGTTTGGGGCAGCTGCAGCTTATCAATAATCTGCTGATAAGCAATTGATCTAGATAAGCTGCTGATCAGCATCTTATCTGAATAAGTTGGTTGTCTGTTTGGTTTGTGCGTTTGAAAAACAGTTGATTTACAGTTATTTTTGGATAAATGACCATTATGCCCCTGTTCAATAATGTTGTTTACAACAAAACTATCATAGCTATAAATTTGATACTTTAGAAACAAAAAAATACTTCATAACAATACAAAAAATTGACCTATACTTAACCCTAAATTGATTAAAATCAACCCCCGTCAACCCAAATTTGACCTATATTTGACCCTAAATTGACCCAAATAGTTGTTTTTACTTATATATAAAATGGGTTACATGGTAGGTCAAGTTTTAGTCAGTGAGTTGATGATGGGCTTGATTTGGATTGATATTTCTGACTTGTTTAATATTCTGGTTGATTTCAGGTTAAGTAGTTTCGGGTCAGGTCAATTTTAAGTCAGCAAACCCGACCCGTGAACCCATTTGTCTTCCTTAATGAAAAACAAGACCCCAAGCTCTAATTTTTATGCCACAAAAAGGGACATGAACTTTTCGTCAAATCTATAGAATGGTAAATAGTGATTCTCCATTTTGTTTATTGTGTGTATGAGTGTCTTTTTTTTCTTTTAGCAGTTAGAATATCTTACCCCACACATTTCTCTTCTCTTTTGCCTCACGAGATGATTGTTGGTCACTAATATCTGCTGCAAGTTGTTTTCCTAGCAAATCATCTTCATTAGAAGCCTCATTTAAAATTGTCCAATTTCAACATGATCCAAGTGTTCCAAAATCTGAAAGCTTTGTTCAACAATTTCATTATCCATCAAATCTTTATCAGAATCTCCACTAGATTTCTCTCCCATGAAATCACCGTTGTTCAGAATAGGACGACCAGGGTAACAAGAGTGAGAATGTTTTTGTCTATGAGCACCATATACACTTGACAATCTTCTATGACGTGCATCATTATCCAAGATCTCACCATCTCTTTGTTTCTCATCTTGTCTCTCAGTTCTATCATTTCGAGATTCCAATCTTTGCAACATTTCAAATGTTGCTTCATTCCTGCCTTCTTCAATGCAAGCAGGCCTCCACTCAGGACGACTATGCAGTCTCCATTGCTGGTTAGACCCAACAAAACCAATTTTACTACAGGAACCACCTTCCACTTTGCTATTAACCGTCAAAGCGGGCTTTCCCAAATCCAGGAGGAGGTCTAATAGAAGCTATCTCCTCTTGGCCCCGATAACCAGCCACCTTCTTCCCGCTAAGGTTTCTCGTACGATTAAAAGCCAAAAGCCCAGGGGTGCCTAGGAGGGCGGGGAAAAACTCGTAGATTGGGAATGAGCCAATAAGCTATGAGAAAGAAAGGAAAATCTAGGAACAACTGCAGCGACGGCAGGGTCCTGATAAGGAGGAAAAGCTTCGTGGGGAAGAAGAATGTGTGGGGAAGAAGAATGTGTCGGGAAGAGGATGACGTTGTGTGAGGCGCCTTCTGAACAAGTTGGAGAAGGAAGGGTGGATTGCCGCTCCCGGAAGAGGAAATAGAGGTGGAGTGATGCTTAACGGGACTAGGCGTCCGTCCTTCAAAGGAGTGCCTCCTCCATGCTTCCGTGAGAAGGGCAGAGGAGTAAAATTTTCTCTCCGAACGTGGACCGTGGGGTCAAACCCGCGGCCAGCGTTTAATAGAAAATGATTCCAGCTTATTGTGAAACACAACACAGACACGAGAATCAAACACCTTTAGTGGCGTTTTGAAAACGCCCCGCAGCAAATAAGCTTGCACCAAACTAACCCTAAATAAAAAATTTTGATCCATTTGTTAATATTTTTTGTGCAAGTTGAAAGTGTAACTGTTTCCAATTCAATACCAGTGTTACTATCAAAAAAACAAAAAAAAAAACTAATGCTAATATCAAATTCCGGTAGAAGTCATCTCCTTGTGCCAACAAGCCTCACTGTATTGCCAGTGTTCCTTATTTAATTCAAATTTGATACAACAAATGGGATTCTAATTGTGGTGAATAAATTTTAATTGTCTGCGGATTAGTGTTGTTCAAACCGTTTGTTGATTTATTTATTTATTTAATCATTGCATTATTATTCAGGTTTTAATTCTTATAACTTTTAATTTGAAAAAAAACTTTTGCATAATCGGTGACCTTGGATCTGTGAATCACATTTCCAGCTGTGATATATATATAAGAATTATAAATATATACATATTAGACCCTAAATTATCCCACATTGAGTACTTTTACTCTGTACAAACATACAACCATAAAGACCATTCAAAAATTTGTACAACCACTTTGAACTCTAAAGATAACTATAAATTGAAACTCGAGACCTTACAAGGATATTTCGATATTGCTTTGACATTTGATTGCGAATAGATAATAAACAAAAATACCTCACGTAAATAACAAATAAAGAAGATCACTTGTAATCGAAGTAACTAGAAATATTGAATCGTGAGGCATTAAGCATATTTTCTTGACAATCTCGATAAGTAATGATTCTACAATTTCATACTAACAACATGATAAACTAGATAGCTTAGAATAATGCTCAATCAAAAATATGACAACAAACAGATGTTTAGGGTCAAATCAGATATGCTAATTTGTAACATCTCAGTTCAAGATGGAAGAAAAATTAGCAGAGCCTTGCTAAAAGATTTAAACCTAGTTCTTACCTGACCATTAGCCTGGAGTATGCTCTTTTGAATTTTAATATCTTTACCAACCTCGGCGCCTAATAGATTTTTTAGTACTTTGATGAGCGCTGTATCACATTAAACAGTAAACACAAATGAAAAATATTTTGCATGCCCAAACCTGCTGCCACATGTAATAAGTATTGTCGTGTATGGTCCAGCCCGACAATATTGACACGGGGTGGCTTCCTTCCCTTGTCCTTTANTGTAATAAGTACTGTCGTGTATGGTCCAGCCCGACAATATTGACACGGGGTGGCTTCCTTCCCTTGTCCTTTGCTATAGATGATCCACTTTCAGAGGGTCCGCTAATAGGAGTGTTACAAAGCAGTGCGGTCACTATAGCACCAAGCCGTCTATGTGTTGCTGCGACAGCCCCAGGAGGCACATTAGAAACGAGATCCCCACTGACAACCTGCAAGGAGCAGAAGTGTTCATAACACAATAAAATAAACCTTAGACTTTTCCGAAAATGAAGAAATACCAAAATATCCTTTGCAGTAAAGTGGTGAGCAACAGCACGCAATGCATCAGCAGTACCAGATTCCTCAGGAACTGCAGCAACCTGCATAATAACAATGGAATATCAATAGTTGTGGAAGCAATGGAAAAGCTATAAAAAGAATGTGTATACATAGTTGAGAAAACTTCTAGGATACTTGAAGCTATATTCAAATAATACAAGATCCAAATTTTCTGAAAAAAACCCATTTACTAATTGCAATTGGAATAAAATACTTTACCAAGTAATAACCATGCTCAATGCCAATTATATAAAGAAAACCATTAGAAATAGAAAATAATTATAATCAGAGCATAATAAATTTTAGCCTGAGTAATCTTGGCTTTAAGCATGAAATATTTGGTGATTATAGAACGAGAACACATGTTTCCAGTGATTTCTACAGACAATGCAACGTAATCACAGTCAAGTCTATTCGTAGCAAGAGTACTAGCAGTTTATAAAGAAAAGATGAAATAATAAAGAACAACTATTAATAATATAGCACACAGAAGTTATAGAAAAACAAAAAACAATTGACATCTAAACAAAATGTGCATATGAATTCACAGTAAGAGAGTTAAAATCATTGTTTTTACTGGCATAAAAATAATATTCTTAGCTGATAATCATAACACAGAGAACATATTGTTACCTCAATTTCAATTTATAGATAAATTCTGAGGGGAAAGCACAATCAACTTACATAGTTAACATAGTATATTCAAAATAGGGCAAATGCTAGATGCTATACTAGACATTACATAATTAACATCTAGTATATTCAAAATAGTGCAAACTAGATGCTTTATACTAAACTTGTCCCACCCTTGCATATCAAAGTTGGTTAAAACTAAACATACAATGCAATAAGATATAATATCTTTTAACAAATCCTATAAATTATGTTTTTTTGCAAATTGCAATTCAAATAAGTAAGACATCCATTAAAATAAATGAAACAATAGAACAATGAAAATATTTAAAATTTTAAGAGCTTAGAATTAGTTGAATAATAAATAAATAAATGGTAAATGATTTTAGTAATTGAAATATTAACAATAATCAATCAATATTCATATAAGATAAAGTCATCCTATTGTAATATGTTTAAATATTTTGGATCAAGTATATAGAAGAATAGGGATGCATTTAGAATATAACTTCTCACGTTAAGACTAGTTGGTTAAAATTGAGAAAGTGCCTCAAAGTAATATAGGATAAGAGGCTTTCATAAAAAACTTAAACAAAAAATTTAGAAAATCACAATTTGGCATGTAATGCTATACAGAGCCACAAGTATGGGTATCGGGCAGGGCAATATTAACATGTAATTTGAGTGTAGTATAAATAAGTATGTTAAGATGGATGCATGAAAACTCAAGAAAGTTCAGTTATAGAATGATTGTATTAGAGAAAAAATTCAGCATATATATCAAAGAAATGGCATTTGAACATAGAATTATGCAGTTTAGAGTCTTTAGACTAGTACAATGAATGAAATAAAATGCACCCATTGGACAAGTGGGTAAAATTAGTATCAAAAGATAAGGGAGTAGAAGGGATGGACCTAAATAATTTACTAAGACTTAGTATAACAACATGGGCAAAATTTGAAAAAAATGAATGAATAAAGATTCATAAAAGCAGACAAAATACACTCAATATAAGGCTAATGATGTGGTGATGATGATGATGTTCTTCTAGCAAATCTAAAGATGACAAGTGACAATCAATTTATGATGGTATAAAAAATCATAGTACAAAGCATAAAATTATTTTTTTCATAACGTATTGGGTTATACAATTTAAATTCAAACTTGCAAAACAAGTTGAAAAAAAGGAACTTCAAATACAATTCATAACTTGTAGAAAGCAGGTAAAAAATAAAAATTACCAAGTAAGAGGGCACCATATATCGCATATATATGGTGACTACAGGAACATGTGCATGCATAGATGCAAATGCGCACAGGCCCAAGCATAAATATGCAGGATCAAATGAGTAGCAAATGCACATGCACGCAAACATGTATAAAGGGGAATGGAAGGGTAGGAGAAGGGGTTGGGGTGGGGGTTGGCTGGGGCTAGATGTCCAACTGATAATTACACGAATAGAAAACAAAGAGAAAATGAGAAAAGAACCAATGTTGCATCAGTACCTAGGTTTTACCGATGCGTCTCAAAAAAACTACATATATTAGATTGAGATGGTAGGAGTATTTAACATAATTGATGAGGAAAAAGTTTTAGAAAAACAAAACAGAAAAGATTATAAACCAAACAATCAAAATAAATTAGTTACTTAGCACAAGAAGCCAACTCATAAGTCAGCTATATTTTACAAATAATAAATGATTGTTAATATTAACCTTAACCCAACTATTTAATAAAAGTAGATATAAAATAGTGGATAAAGTAGCTATTTAACTGTTTTTCTCAGAGGATGTCAATCCTACCAGCTTTATGACAGTGTAAAATACTAGGTAACCCTGAGTACAAATTATGACATGACATGTGGTAGCGACATATTCTGAGAAACTATTAAATTTTGTGTAATAAATATCGACCAGCCACAATGTCACCTTTCATAGGCTTTACAGCAAACTTCCTTAACTTCCAAAGATATACAAATATATAAATTCTTAACGACCTGTAAAGACCAGTTCAAATCACCACAACGAAACTCAAAACTATCAGTCCAAAACTATTAAATTTTGTGTAAAATTTTATATTTAAATAAATGCAGCTTCATCAGTCCAAAACTAACAGCCAAATTCAGTCGAAGTACTCCATGCACCTAGTATCAAAAGGCCGCCGTAGAATTCCAGGAAAGAGGTTGGATCACAGTGCAGTCATTACCCAACCAACACATTCACCAAAAAAAAAACAAAATTAAAAAACTATAAACTGTCAACCAAAAACATACCTCAACGTGAAGACGATCAACATAGGCACCGGAGATCCATCCACCGACACGAAGAGCAACATCTTTTCCCTCAACAACCTGAGCATCGTGGAAATATAACCAATTAAGATTTCCAAGCATAGAATAGAATTGCTACGAGTCTTTAAAGGGCGATAAACGTACGACAATTAGATTCTTGAGGTTGTTAGCTTCAAGGAGCTCGAGAACGTAAGAGAGGACGGGGCGANATAAATTATGACATGACATGTGGTAGCGACATATTCTGAGAAACTATTAAATTTTGTGTAATAAATATCGACTAGCCACAATGTCACCTTTCATAGGCTTTACAGCAAACTTCCTTAGCTTCCAAAGATATACAAATATATAAATTCTTAACGACCTGTAAAGACCAGTTCAAATCAGCACAACGAAACTCAAAACTATCAGTCCAAAACTATTAAATTTTGTGTAAACTTTTATATTTAAATAAATGCAGCTTCATCAGTCCAAAACTATCAGCCAAATTCAGTCGAAGTACTCCATGCACCTAGTATCAAAAGGCCGTCCGTAGAATTCCAGGAAAGAGGTTGGATCACAGTGCAGTCATTAACCCAACCAACACATTCACCAAAAAAAAAAAACAAAATTAAAAAACTATAAACTGTCAACCAAAAACATACCTCAACGTGAAGACGATCAACATAGGCACCGGAGATCCATCCACCGACACGAAGAGCAACATCTTTTCCCTCAACAACCTGAGCATCGTGGAAATATAACCAATTAAGATTTCCAAGCATAGAATAGAATTGTTACGAGTCTTTAAAGAGTGATAAACGTACAACAATTAGATTCTTGAGGTTGTTAGCTTCAAGANACCTGAGCATCGTGGAAATATAACCAATTAAGATTTCCAAGCATAGAATAGAATTGCTACGAGTCTTTAAAGAGTGATAAACGTACAACAATTAGATTCTTGAGGTTGTTAGCTTCAAGGAGCTCGAGAACGTAAGAGAGGACGGGGCGGTTAGCCACGGGTAGCAATGGCTTAGGTATCTCCTGCATCGCGAAGTGAAGATGAGTCCGTGTCAGAGAAGATGGAAATCGCGATCGAGAAGAATAGAAAACGAAAAGGAGGCGAGAGAAGAAAGTGTGCCTCGGAAACGAGAGGAGCGAGTCTCTTCGAATCCCCGCCGGCGAGAACGACGACCTGAAAGTCCATTGTCGGCGACGATAATACGGCTGTTAAGATTTCGCAGCAGTGTTATTCCGGCGTGGTGGAACGTGAAGAGGGTTTAGAGCCAGAGTGAATCCACAGAAGGCGAATGATACCCCCGATTTAAATTTCGCTTATATTATGAATTTTTATTTTGGGGATTTTACAAACATAGCACATTAAACATTATAATTACATAAAGCCCCATGAGATAGTTTGGCTGCAAATATGACTTGAAATTAATAAGATTGAGTGAATCCATAAATCTGTAAATACATAAATTCAATGAAGTCCGCGATTTAATAAATCTAGGATTTAGGTCGTATCAAAAGGCAAAATTGATTTGGTATCCATAAATTCATCAGATTTTCACTTATAAATTCGTTTAAAAGTGTTTGCCAATGTCCCAAAATCTATCTATATAGATCTGTTTGGGGCTTGGGCCGTCAAAAAAGCTCGTTGTTCGCGAAGAGTTCGTGTTCGGTTCACGAGGGAGTTCTTGTTCGATAAGCAAACGAGACGAACACGAACAATTTTTTTTCATTCGGTTTGTTAAACGAACCAAACACGAACAATTTTGTTCGTTTGTGTTTGATTCGTTATTGTTCGAAAAATAAAAAATTTAAAATCGTTATATATAAAAAATTTAGGATATTTTANCCGCCGGCGAGAACGACGACCTGAAAGTCCATTGTCGGCGACGATAATACGGCTGTTAAGATTTCGCAGCAGCGTTCTTCCGGCGTGGTGGAGCGTGAAGAGGGTTTAGAGCCAGAGTGATCCGCAGAAGCTGAATGAGAATTGCAGAACCAATACCCACGATTTAAATTTCGCTTATATTATGGATTTTTAATTTGGGGATTTTACAAACACAGCTCATTAAACATTATAATTACATATCGCCCCATGAGAAAATTTCGCTGCAAATATGATTTAAAATTAATAAGATTCAGTGAATCCATAGATCTGTAAATACATAAATTCAATGAAGTCCGTGATTTAATAAAGCTAGGATTTAGGTCGTATCAAAAGGCAAAATTGATTTGGTATCCATAAATTCATCAGATTTTCACTTATAAATTCGATTAAAAGTGTTTGCCAATGTCCCTAAATCTATCTATATAGATTTGTTTGGGGCTTGGGCCGTCAAAAGCGAAGAGTTCGTGTTCGGTTCACGAGGGAGCTCGTGTTCGGTTCACGAGAGAGTTCGTGTTCGGTTCGTTCGATAAGCAAACGAGACGAACACGAACAATTTTTTTCGTTCGGTTTGTTAAACGAACTAAACAAGAACATTGATGTGTTCGTTTATGTTTGATTCGTTATTGTTCGAAATATAAAATAATTTAAAATAGTTATACATAAAAAATTTAGGATATTTNGTGTTACAAAGCAGTGCGGTCACTATAGCACCAAGCCGTCTATGTGTTGCTGCGACAGCCCCAGGAGGCACACTAGAAACGAGATCCCCACTGACAACCTGCAAGGAGCAGAGGTGTTCATAACACAATAAAATAAACCTTAGATTTTTCCGAAAATGAAGAAATACCAAAATATCCCNTCCCCACTGACAACCTGCAAGGAGCAGAGGTGTTCATAACACAATAAAATAAACCTTAGATTTTTCCGAAAAGAAGAAATACCAAAATATCCCTTGCAGTTAAGTGGTGAGCAACAGCACGCAATGCATCAGCAGTACCAGATTCCTCAGGAACTGCAGCAACCTGCATAATAACAATGGAATATCAATAGTTGTGGAAGCAATGGAAAAGCTATAAAAAGAATGTGTATACATAGTTGAGAAAACTTCTAGGATGCTTGAAGCTATATTCAAATAATACAAGATCCAAATTTTCTGAAAAAAAACCCATTTACTAAATGCAGTTGGAATAAAATACTTTACCAAGTAATAACCATGCTCAATGCCAATTATCTAAAGAAAACCATTAGAAATAGAAAAGAATTATAATCAAAGCATAATAAATTTTAGCTAAGCATGAAATATTTGGTGATTATAGAATGAGAACACATGTTTCCAGTGATTTCTACAAAGACAATGCAACGTAATCACAGTCAAGGTTATTAGTAGCGAGAGTACTAGCAGTTTATAAAGAAAAGATGAAATAATAAAGAACA
>JXCR01128942.1:65745-88962 GCA_002079205.1 Phalaenopsis hybrid cultivar | reverse complement strand
TTATTTATTATAAAAAATTATCATATTTTAAATAATTAAATCCTATAAATTATAATATATAATAAATTATTAATAACAATAAAAATATATTAGTATTAGTTATATTAATATAATATTATATTATTTTAATTTACATAAATATTATAATATTTTAGCAATTCAAATATGCAAATAAATTTTAATATTTTTGAACAATTCGAACAAATCAAGCAACTCGAATAATTCGAACAATTTGAATAATTCGAACAATTTGAACAATTTGAAGCATTCAAACATTTGGTGTTGAGAAATTTAGGGTGGGTGAAACAACGCAAATCCAGAAGAATAGAGATTTAACGAGGTTCGACAAATATGTCTACATCCTCGGGAGCAGAGCTGCGAATTAACTATTTCAGAGGAGTTACATACTCATAAGGTTACACATCTATTTATAGATAAAACCCACAGATAAATTTACAAACACTCACTTGCTCCCCTCAACCCACTAATCCAAGACACCTCTTCACACCAAGAGACACACATCTTCATTCCGGGAGACACACCTCTCCAAATCCAAGAGGCTTCAAATTCCTGGTATATGAGTCATACCTAACAATTCTCCACCTTGGCGAATATCCAGCCCCTTAGGAGAAAATCTCCACATTGTGAATATCCAACCTCTTAGGAGAAAATCCTCCACCTTACGAATATCCAGCCCCTTAAAAGAAAAATCTCCACCTTGGCGAATATCCAACCCCTTAGAAGAAAATCTCCACATTGTGAATATCCAACCTCTTAGGAGAAAATCTCCACCTTGCGAATATCCAGCCCCTTGGGAGAAAATCTCTACCTTGCGAATATCCAACCTCTTAGGAGAAAATCTCCACCTTGCGAATATCCAGCCCCTTAGGAGAAAAATCTCTACCTTGCGAATGTCCAGCCCCTTAGGAGAAAAAATCATGAAGTTTTTTACACTAAAGTGGGTTGGGCAACCATGCCAACTAGCAACTGCAAACATTCAACAAGTTCAAGAAACACAAGAACTTGTTGAAAATACCTGACTTGATTAACTTTCCTGCTGCATTTTCATCATATGATCTGACAGAGTGAACATCACTTACAGTTGTACTCCCAAAGAGTTTACCATCAGGTCTCATAGCTCACAATGTCTTCAAAATTTCATGTTGTGCCAACAAATCTTTCACTATTATTTGCCACAATTCGAAGTTTCATGTTCCATCAAACTTCATTATCTCGAATTTTGAACCAGATATTACCATTTGAAATTAATAATGCAGTGAACTTTTCCTGTCTTGTATTGAAACAAAACACACCACACATAAATTCAAATAAACTTGAAATTTCCTCTGTCAATTGCAGCAATTTTATCGCAGTTTCCTGTGATTCGTGAATCAAAATATTCACACGAAGCACCTTTCCTGTTCGCACAAAAATTCAACTGAAATACTGCGGACACCAGCCAAACTCCACATGTCACAATTTCTCCTGCGACAAACCTGCGAACAATCTGCGAAATTTGTGAACTCCACCTGCCCAATTTCTCCTGCGACAAACTTGCGAACTCAGTTGACTGAACACCACCTGTCGCATATGCACCTATTGCAACTCCTGCTACAAATTTGCGAAACTTCCACTAGAACTCCTTCCAGCAAGCGATTCGCGAACTCCTCCCTAGGTCGAATTCACCGAAGCCAGAAAAACTCCGAAGTGCAAACTTCGAACTACCGCGAAACCGTTCGCCAATTCCTTCGCCTTCGCTTCCAACCTTTCTGCGGCCAAATTGTTGCAGAACTCGTCTGGCCTCGAACTCCTTCCAGTGTCGCTACTTTGATACGATTTGCCGCGAACGGAGATCTTTCGCGAACACCCTAGGAACTTCCACAAATTGTCGAACCAACACCTTCTTCTTCCTCATTCTTCCTATGTTGATCTCCTCCGCCCTAGAACCTCGCTCTGATACCAATTGTTGAGAAATTTATGGTGAAATAATGCAAATCCAAAAGAAGAATAGAGAATTAACGAGGTTCGACAAAGATGCATACATCCTCGATTGCAAAGCGGCGAATTCACTGTTTCAGAGGAGTTACATACCCATAGTGTTTTATATCTATTTATAGATAAAAACCACAGATACATTTACAAACGCACCCTTGCTCCCCCCAACCCGCTAATCCAAAATACACCTCTTCACACCAAGAGACACACTTCTTCATTCCAGGAGACACATTTCTCCAAATCCAAGAGACTCCAAATTCCTAGTATATGAGTCATACTTAACATTTCGAACAATTCAAACATTTCGAACAATTCAAACTTATTTCGAACAAATCGAACTGAACACGAAAAACACCTTTAACGAACAATTTTGAACACGAGCCTAATTCAAACACAATTAATTTCAAACAAACCAAACACAAACACGAGCTATGTTCGTTCGTGTTTGGTTCATTTACACCGCTATTTGGGGCAATTTTAGGTGTTTGAAGAGAGATTCTTGAAAAAGAAGTTGATGTTCAAAATGTTATTGTGGCTATTACAAAGAAAAATTTTTTTCATAAAAAGAAACCGCAGCTAGGGTTGAAAAAGAGTCGAGCCTGAGCGAGCTCAGGCCGGGCTAGCGTTCAGCTCGTTCGAAATTGTCTCGTATTTGAAATGACTCGCGAACATTGTGTTCGTGTTTGGCTCGAAAACTTAATCATGTTTGTGTTCGATTCGATATTTACTCGTTAGAATATAAAATTATTATAATAATTAATTTTTTAAATAATAATTTTCTAAAAAAAACTGTGATGCCTTAGCATTGCACGAGGATTCAACATACACTCAGATGAAAGAGAAACAACATGTGATGATACCAGAAGTTTTTACGTGAAAAACCAGTGAAGGAAAAAAAACCATAGGGTCTCGCCTAGTTATAAAAATTCACTATAAGTTAATGATTAAAGATGACCTTTATCCCACAAACGAGAAATGATTACTAGATTTTTCAAATTACAATGTCGACTGACGGCGTTTGGTCAGCGGTGGTCGACGGTGATCTACGGTGGTTGACGGAGGTCGGTGTTGGTCGCTGACGGTTTGTGGTGGTCGACAGCGATTGACGATGACAGAAATGATGTTGGAGTTGAGCTCCTTCTCCTCAAGTTCTCTCTCACACTCCTCATGTGAGGGGTTGGGCTCTATTTATAGTGTTATGAGTGCAATTAATGCAGAAATATGATCCATTTTGATTGGACGGTCCGGAGAACTCCCCACGATCAGATGGCTTTTGATGGACATTTGAGCACCTTAATGATGTCAGAATTGAGCAATCTTGGGCTCGTTGGATTCAACTTGTCGAGATGCCGATTCGACTATGAACTCGCTAAATTTGACATCCATTTGACCTTCCAAATGTATCTGAAAATCCTCCAATAGTTGTTTAATGATTTTATTTGGGCTTGATCTGACTCGGATTGGATTAATTTTGACATCATTAGGTCTGCCTCATCGAGTAGGTCAGGTTGACTACAAGTTTGCTGAAATCAGATCTCTGAATGACTTTTTATCAAGATATTAATATTTCTTACTCAAAATATTACCTCGAGATTTATGTCACACCTCGAGATTTGTGATGGATGATGAAAATTTGTTGGTGACGTATCAGTTGCTAGATAGTACTTTGACCAATAGTTATAAGTCATTTGCTTTACCATTATCAATCATAATATCTTAACAAGGTTTACATCAAGAACACGAGTAATTGAAGCCATGACTTGTTTGTGATAACCTACAAGTGCCCATCACGTGGGTTTACACGAGCTAAGAATCTCCAT
The DNA here is from genome assembly GCA_002079205.1 of Phalaenopsis hybrid cultivar. NCBI lineage: Eukaryota > Viridiplantae > Streptophyta > Magnoliopsida > Asparagales > Orchidaceae > Phalaenopsis > Phalaenopsis hybrid cultivar. The sequence continues at coordinate 85,147 of JXCR01128942.1, read as the reverse complement.
AGATATTTCTCTTTATATTTTTCTAAATAAAGATCTAGTCCTATGATTAGAGATTTATAATGTCTCATTATTTTTGTGTGGCTTCGTAAAACCATAAGAATAACGTAGGATGTTGTGAGAACACGAGATAAACATGAGTCATATTCTTACTTTAATGTATCAGATGACCCTTGAGGGGACTTCCTTTAAGAAAAACGCACAATCAATGTAGCTCCCATTCTAGGGTACTAACCTCCATAATGCGCTCATCTAGGAGATCATTGTCAAGTAGCTAGTTAACCTTACCCTTTGTTGATCACGAAATCCTAATAAGGGTCACAACACAAGTATAAGTCAACAAAGTCATGACTTGTTTCTGATAACTCAAAAGCTTGGATTTTAGTAGCCTATAAATACTCATCACCCAGTTTATCATGAACTAAGAATTAGCATAGTCTTTAATTGTCTTCACATTCATTTGAACATAGATTTCTAGTCCTAGGATTAGAGCTTTGTGCTCTACATCATTATTTGTGCATGACTCCATCAAACTATAATAACAGAGTAAGATTTTATGATCGAGTAAGATAAACACGAGTCTTATCACATCTTGAACATGTGAGATGGCTCCAAAGGGGTCTTCCTTCAAGGAAGAAACACCATCAAAATATAGCTCCCATTTTAGGTGCTAAACTCTAGAATGCACTCATCCCATAGATCATTGCTAACAGACAAGACTGTCGGTATAGGATGAACAATCAAGAAGTTTTCTTGGGCTTGACTCTTAACGGCTCATTGAGGCACATAAGTGATATCAAATCATAATAATATGAAAGCTCATTTAAGCAACCAATCCACTAAATTCAGGGTGAATCATAAGATATTGTAAGGGATTAACCCTTGAGATTAGACTAATACGATGAGAAATCATATAAGGTCTCAATTTCTAAATTGTAAATATCAATGCCAAGCAATAGTTTTCAATTAGTGGATATTTCATCTCAATGGGTATGAAACAATGACTCACATAATATATGGCATTTTCTTTCCCCTCATCATCAGTTTGAGCTGATAGAGCACCCATGAAATCATCCAACATGTGTCATATAAGATCAAGGGCATTCTTGAAATATGGGTTTTCAAAACCATGGGGTTCAAAAGGTTTCATTTGATATCAACAAATGCCTTCTAACATGCCTTATTCTAACAGAAATGAGCATATATAAACAATCAAAATCTCTCTGATAAGTTAGATATAAACCTCTAAGGAACACTATCCTTCCATCTATGTAGTTGCATTAAGCTCTTAAGAGGTTTAATATCTAAGATAGTTTTGATTTTCATGGGGTCTACCTCAATACCCCTATGACAGACTACAAAGAGCGAGAATTTTCTTGAAAAAATGACAAATGTGCACTTTAAGGGATTCATCTTCAAACCATATTCTCTAAGACATTTGAAAATGAATCTCAGATTAAGGAAGTGATCCTCTTGACAACTCTTATCAACAATGTTGTCAATATAATATTTGACTTGATTATGTAACAAGTTATTCAGAATGTGCGTCTTTGATGCGGGCGGATTTAGTGTGAGAATTTTGCAAATATTTTTCAATATTACAAAATTATACACCTCAAATATATAATAAATATGCAATATAATCCCAACAAAAATATTTTTTATGAAAAAAAAAACTTATCTTTTAAAACTATTTTTAAACTGTCAAATCCTTTTTAAAATCAACACAAGTATACGTATCGCTCAAGTAATAAAGAACTATCATAGAGTCCTAGATATCGATCCCATAGGGAAGTTGAAAAATCCTAAAGTAAATTATGAAAATTATTTTATAACAAAAATAAAAACAAAAATAAAAGTAAAGTTTGAAGTTTGAAAATTAACTGCTCATGGGAATGCTAATTAAACTGCAGATGTAAGACTACAAAAGTTAAACTAAACTAAATACTAAATTTTCAAAAGTAAAATTACGAAATTAAACAAAGTTTATGTTGTGATAGAAAGTTCAAATTTAAGAAAGCATCATTCCTCTTTACAATGAGTATATGGATTGTGAAGAAATTGAAATCATTTGAAAAAATATATAAAAACTGTTTTGTTACAAATAGGAGCAATCATATTCTTTACACTCTTTCGAGTGCTATAAAGAACATTAACTAATTCAGAGTTTGGTCCCTAATTTCGTGATTATGCTGGGAGGATACTGGCTGCTACTTCAGAGCTCCCACTACTTCCTCACCCGAGGGTTAACAATCTCTCATTAGTTTCCAATCAACTGAACCAAATTGGGGATTTTAATTTGTAACTTTAAAATCTCCAATTTTGCATCCAATAAAGTATATTTCTCTATTCATTTGCACTAATCTCATGGATGACATACTCTTCCATGAAATCAAATGTGATTCTCCATATGTTGTAGAAATAATATCTCATTTAAGAACATGCTCTCAACAAGNAAATTATACACCTCAAATATATAATAAATATGCAATATAATCCCAACAAAAATATTTTTTATGAAAAAAAAACTTATCTTTTAAAACTATTTTTAAACTGTCAAATCCCCTTTAAAATCAACACAAGTATACATATCGCTCAAGTAATAAAGAACTATCATAGAGTCCTAGATATCGATCCCACAGGAAAGTCAAAAAATCCTAAAGTAAATTATGAAAATTATTTTATAACAAAAATAAAAACAAAAATAAAAGTAAAGTTTGAAGTTTGAAAATTAACTACTCATGGGAATGCTAATTAAAATGCAGATGTAAGACTACAGAAGTTAAACTAAACTAAATACTAAATTTTTAAAAGTAAAATTACAAAATTAAGCAAAGTTTTGTTGTGATAGAAAGTTCAAATTTAAGAAAGCATCATTTCCCTTTACAATGAGTATATGGATTGTGAAGAAATTGAAATCATTTGAAAAAATATATAAAAAGTGTTTTGTTCCAAATAGGAGCAATCATATTCTTTACACCCTTTCGAGTGCTATAAAGAACATTAACCAATTCAGAGTTTGGTCCCTAATTTCGTGATTATGCTGGGAGGATACTGGCTGCTACTCCAGAGCTCCCACTACTTCCTCACCCGAGGGTAAACAATCTCTCATTAGTTTCCTATCAATTGAACCAAATTGGGGATTTTAATTTGTCACTTTAAAATCTCCAATTTTGCATCCAATAAAGTATATTTCTCTATTCATTTGCATCTAATCTCATGGATGACATAGTCTTCCATGAAATCAAATGTGATTCTCCATATGTTGTAGAAATCATATCTCATTTAAGAACATGCCTCTCAATAAGTTTTAACATTTCAATTGGTTAGATCGAAAAGTAAATGAAGATCGGAGTTCAAATCATCACAAATTATTATCATTTAAACCCGTGGAAAACAAAATCTATTCTTCACAAAATCGTATCTCAAAGTAGAGAGATTAATAAAAAAACTACTCATAATTCATGAGAATGATATGATAAAACACGGATTTCATATATAAAAACAATTTTATAAAATAAAAAAAATAAAAATACAACTTATCTCACAATCCTTCCCAAACAAATCCCTAGAAGTTCTCTCCAAGTCTTTCTCTCTTTAAAATCATTCACAATTCTCTCTTAGAAGTGTAACGAAGAAGAAATCTCTCACGTTCCCTCTTCTCTTACAACCCTAGAAGAAAATCTCCTCTTCTCTCTATCTCTAACTCACTCCCCCCTTTCTTCTCTCACGCCACACCCCCAAAAGCCTCTCTCAAATCTCCTTCTTTTATTTCGGGTTGCTTCCTTTGGAAAAGAATTCAAAATTCCCTCCAAAAGTCAACTTTTTTGAATTCAAAAGATGTGTCATTTGATCAAAGAGTCATATTCCTTCATAAAAGAACCTTCCAAAGTGTCTAGAAGCATTGAATTACTCCAAGATGTGTGTAGAACAAGTATCCTTTTAAAATTCATGCAAAAAATCGTCTCGAACCGCTTTAATTTGAAAAAGTTATCTCTCGCGCTTCATGCGCCAGTTCTCTGGATTTTGGCGCATCATGCACCAGAATCCCAAAATTCGTTATTTTGGCTCCAAATTTCGTCATTTTTGTCATTTTGCTTCAAATGCCTAAAAATGATATATCATCAGAATCATGAATACTAGCTACTCTTTTTGGATTTACCCTTTCTGAGTGCCATTGAAAATTATTTGAAGTCATCTCTTCAATTAATGAATATGCTTCATCGAATGGTTTTGACATTAATGATACACTAGTAGCAACGCCAATTAATGATCTCACGTCAGTTAACGATCTAAGAGATCCAACCAACCCATTATAAAAAGTTTGAATCATTAACCAATCTGACAACGCATGGTGTGGATATTTTCTATGGAGATCTTTAAATCTTTCTCAGGATTCATAAATTGATTCCCCTTCAAACTTACAAAAAGATGTGATACCATCTAAGCTTAGCAGTTTTTTAAGGTGGAAAATATTTATATAAGAATTTTTGTGATAAATCTCTCCATGTTTTGATAGATCCAGATGCTAATGAGTTTAACCACAACTTAGTTTTATCCCTTACTGAAAAAGGAAAAAGTCTAAGTCAGACGACATCATTCGACACTCCATTATATTTAAATGTAGCACACAATTCTAGAAAACTAACAATGTGTAAATTATGATCTTCAGCTGGTGTTCCCCCAAAGTGATTGTTTTGTACCATTTGGGTAATAACATGTTTAAGCTCAAATGAATTGACAGCTACAACAAGGTTTTGAATACTCAAATGAATTTTATCTGCTATAGGATTATCATAATCTCTTAAATGTCTCTGATGATGTTCATTTTCATTTCCAACATTGTTTAAATTGCATGCCATTTTGCTAAACTGATCATTCTCTTTTTATTGTTTTCGAACTTTTCTAATAGTTATTTCTAACTCAGAATCATAAGGTACTAAATTTTGAGATCTTACACTACACATAAATAAAATAAAATAGATATTTAAAAACAAGTAAACACACTTAAATAAGAAAATGTTCAAACTAAACTACAAACACTCTTTTTTTTTGAAATAAAATAAAGTAAAATACTAATATTTTTCGTTACTTCCCTGACAACGGCGCCAAAAACTTGATGTGGACGAATTTAGTGTGAGAATTTTGCAAATATTTTACAACATTACAAAATTACACGCATAAGATATATAATAAATATGCACTATAATCCTAACAAAAATATTGTTTATGAAAATAATTTATCTTTTAAAACTTATTTTAAACTGCAAAATCTCCTTTAAAATCAACGCGACTATACGATCACTCAAGTAATAAAGGGCTCTAATGGAGTCGTAGATATCGATCCCACAGGGAAGTTGAAAAATCCTAAAGTAAATTATGAAAATTATTTTACAACAAAAACAAAAACAAAAGTAAAAGTAAAGTGCGAAGTTTGATAATTAATTACTCATGTGAATGTTAATTAACATGCAGATGTAAGATTACAGAAGTTAAACTAAACTAACTACTGAACTTTCAAAGTAAAATTACGAAAATTAAACAAAATTTTTATTGTGACTGAAAGTTCAAATTTAAAAAAGGAATATTNAATACAACTTATCTCACAATCCTTCCCAAACAAATCCCTAGAAGTTCTCTCCAAGCCTTTTTCTCTTTACAATCACTATCAATTCTCTCTTAGAAGTGTAATGAAGAAGAAATCTCTCACGTTCTCTCTTCTCTTACAACCCTAGAAGAAAATCTCATCTTCTCTCTCTATCTCTAACTCACTCCCCCCTTTCTTCTCTCACACCACACCCCCAAAAGCCTCTCTCAAATCTCCTTCTTTTATTTCGGGTTGCTTCCATTGGAAAAGAATTCAAAATTCCCTCCAAAAGTCAACTTTTTTGAATTCAAAAGATGTGTCATTTGATCAAAGAGTCACATTCCTTCATAAAAGAACCTTCCAAAGTGTCTAGATGCATTGAATTACTCCAAGATGTATGTAGAACAAGCATCCTTTTGAAATTCACGCAAAAAATCGTCTCGAACGGCTTCAATTTGAAAAAGTTGTCTCTAGCGCTTCATGCGCCAGTTCTCTGGATTTTGGCGCATCATGCACCAAAATCCCAAAATTCGCTATTTTGGCTCCAAATTTCATCATTTTTGTCATTTTGTTTCAAATGTCTAAAAATGATATATCATCGGAATCATGAATACTAGCAACTCTTTTTGGATTTACCCTTTTTTAGGGCCATTGAAAATTATTTGAATTCATCTCTTCAATTAATGAATATGCTTCATCAAATGGTTTTGACATTAATGATACACTAGTAGCAACGCCAATTAATGATCTCACGTCAATTAACGATTTAAGAGATCCAACCAACCCATTATAAAAAGTTTGAATCATTAACCAATCTGACAACACATGGTGTGGACACTTTCTAAGGAGATCTTTAAATCTTTCTCAGGCTTCATAAATTGATTCTCATTCAAACTTACAAAAAGATGTGATACCATCTAAGCTTAGCAGTTTTTTAAGGTGGAAAATATTTTGATAAGAATTTTTGTGATAAATCTCTCCATATTTTGATAGATCCAGGTGCTAATGAGTTTAGCCACAACTTAGTTTTATCCCTTACTGAAAAAGGAAAAAGTCTAAGTCAGACGACATCATTCGACACTCCATTATATTTAAATGTAGCACACAATTCTAGAAAACTAGCAATGTGTAAATTATGATCTTCAGTTGGTGTTCCCCCAAAATGATTGTTTTGTACCATTTGGATAATAACATGTTTAAGCTCAAATGAATTGACAGCTACAACAAGGTTTTGAATACTCAAATGAATTTTATCTGTTGTAAGATTATCATAATCTCTTAAATGTCTTTGATGATGTTCATTTTCATTTCCAACATTATTTAAATTGCAAGTCATTTTGCTAAACTGATCATTCTCTTTTTATTATTTTCGAACTTTTCTAATAGTTATTTCTAACTCAGAATCGTATGGTACTAAATTTTGAGATCTTACACTACGCATAAATAAAATAAAATAGATAATTAAAAACAAGCAAACACACTTAAATAAGAAAATGTTCAAACTAAACTACAAACACTCTTTTTTTTATAAATAAAATAAAGTAAAATACTAATATTTTTCGTTACTTCCCTGACAACGGCGCAAAAAACTTGATGTGGACGAATTTAGTGTGAGAATTTTTGCAAATATTCTACAACATTACAAAATTACACGCATCAGATATATAATAAATATGCAATATAATCCTAACAAAAATATTGTTTATGAAAATAATTTATCTTTTAAAACTTATTTTAAACTGCCAAATCTCCTTTAAAATCAACGCGACTATACGATCACTCAAGTAATAAAGTGCTCTAATGGAGTCGTAGATATCGATCCCACAGGGAAGTTGAAAAATCCTAAAGTAAATTATGACAATTATTTTATAACAAAAATAAAAACAAAAATAAAAGTAAAGTGCGAAGTTTGAAAATTAATTACTCATGTGAATGTTAATTAAAATGCAGATGTAAGATTACAGAAGTTAAACTAAACTAACTACTGAACTTTCAAAAGTAAAATTACGAAAATTAAACAAAATTTTTATTGTGACTGAAAGTTCAAATTTAAGAAAGGATTATTNCAAAGCCTAAATGTATCAAACTGAGAGAAATTAGCTCAAGGGTGTGGGTGCTAATAATACTCACAAATGAATCCTGATCAATGACTGTATGGTTCAAAGGACTCTTGTATACTAAGGTTGGTCAACCTTTTAGAGAAGAAAATGTCGAGCAACACCTGAGAAGAGCTTAAATCCTCAATTTCTCCTTGATGAAGAAAACCCATAAAGCTTCATGCTCCAAAAGAGCCTTCACTCGGGTCTCTCGTAACTTAGGTGACATCATCAGTGCTTCGTAAACACTCAACAATGTTGATAGCTTCTTAAGATGAGCTATGATATTAGAGTACACTTAGTTGAAATGGCTATTCGAGAACTTATCTAGAGCTGGAGGAACTTCGACATCATTCACATTTTGAGTGATGTTATTCTTCCCCTTATCTTAAGCAGTGGGTCTTCCAGCATTAGGAGAAAGTAACCCATCACTCCTCAATTAGACTTGGTTGGTATCCTCGATAAGGTATCCAAGGGATCATTCTTGTTATTAGACTCTCTACCTCGTCCATCAAATAAGGGGTCACAACTTTTGTAGGCCTTATCCTTGTCATCATGCACCTAAAAAGTGTCACCTTAACTAAACACAAGAGGGGCACCGTCATCACAACCAGAGTTATCACAGATCAACCAGAGTTATCACACATAGGTGTTACTACTAGGGGTGAACATTCAATCAATTTGGATGGATTGGTGATCAAATTTGTCAAACCAATTTGAAAAAAAGAACCAATCAAAATTTCATAAGACTTAACGAACCAATTTGAAATTTAATTCACTTTAAACAATATAGTTTTGAACAAACTAAAATTTACATATTAGTTGAATAAACATAAAAAAAATCATATATTACAATAAAATGCCGATTAAATATCATAAATATTCCATTTGATTTTGAATATTGATTTTTTTGTTTCTTCGATTAATTGATATACAAAATCAGACCAATAACCAAAAATCAAATATTAAGGTTTTAAAAACCAAAAACCCAAATACATTTTTAAAAGAGACCGAATCAACCNTATATATATATATATATATATATATATATATATATATATATATATATATATATTATTTTGTTCTAAATAAGAGCAATCATATTATTTACCCTCTTTCGAGTGCTATAAAAACATTGACTAATCTCAAGTTTGATCCCTAATTTCGTAGTTAGGCTGAGAGGATATTGACTGCCACTCTAGAGCTCCCACTACGTCCTCACCTGAAGGCTAACAATCTCGCATTAGTTTCCAATCAACTAGACCAAATTGAGGATTTTAATATGTAACCTTAAAATCTCCAATTCTGCATCCACCAAAGTATATTTCCTTATTTATTTGCACATAATCCCATTGATGACATACTCTCCCATGAAATTAAATGTGATTCTCCCTATGTTGTAGAAATCATATCTCATTTTAGAACACGTCTCTCAACAAGTTTTAGCATTTCAATTGGTCAGATCGAAAAGTAAATGAAGATCGGAGTTCAAATTATCACAAATTATTATCATTTAAAACCGTGAAAAACAAAATCTATACTTCACAAAACCATATCTCAAAGTATGGAAAATGATAAAGAAGACTACCCGGAATTCATGAGAAGAAGGATACGATAAAACACGGATTTCATATATAAAAACAAGTTTACAAAACAAAAGAAATAAAAAAATAATTTATCTCACAATCCTTCCCAAGCAAATCCCTAGAAGTTCTCTCCAAATCTTTCTCTCATTACAATCACTCTTAATTCTCTCTTAGAAGTATTATGAACAAGAAATCTCTCACATTCTCTCTCCTCTTACAACCCTAAAAGAAAATATTCTCTTCTCTTTATCTCTAACTCACATCTCCCTTTGTTCTCTAACGCCACACCCACAAAAGCCTCTCTCAAGTCTTCTTCTTTTATTTTGGATTGCCTCCTTTGGAAAAGAATTGAAAATCCCCTCCAAAATTTCATACAAAAGTCAACTCTTTTAAATTTAAACGATGTGTTATTTGATCAAACAGTCATATCTCTCCATAAAAGAACATTCCAAAGTGTCTAGATGCATTGAATTACTCCAAGAGGTGTGTAGAACAAGTGTCTTTTGAAATTCGCGCAAAAATTTGTCTCGAACCACCTTAATTTGAAAAAGTCATCCCTGTCATATCATTCGTCAGTTATCTGGATTTTGGGCATCATGCGTCAGAATCCCCAAATTCACTGTTTTGGCTCTAAATTTCATCTTTTTTTGTCATTTTTTCTCCAAATGCCTAAAAATAATATACCTTCAATAAAAACACAAAAATACTCTTCTTTAAAGTGTACTATCACAAAAAATAGACATAAAATGAGTACTTAAAACAGTATATTATTTTGATGTATCAGTCATCACACGTTGATAGATAGCATCGATATTCTTCAGGCTAAAGGACATAACCTAATAGCAAAATACAATTATATGAGTGAGAAATGATGTATGTTTCCCATCATTTGGGGCCATTCAAATTTGGTTATACCCAAAATGGCCATCCATGAATGAGAATAAAGCATGGGACGATTCAACGTCAATCATGAGCTCAGGAATAAGTAAGAGAAAATTGTCGTTAGAACATGCCTTATTTTTAAATCACAAAAATCTATGCAAACCTGCATCAAGCCATTTTTTGTGGACTGAAATGAATTCTCTTCTACTTTTTTTATAAAATCATCAAAAGTAGTTCAACATAATATTGTGATGGCGAGTTTATGCTATAAAACAAAATAATATTTTCACTCTAAAATGTGCATAACTCATCAATAGTAGACACATTCAATGGAGCTAACTCCTTTTGATGTTGCCGAGGAAGGAGCTTGATCACCAGTACCTCATTCGATAATGACACTGTAGACAGTCAAGAAATTAACAATCTTGACAAAGAACTGGTGCTATATAGAATATCCTCCTTTGAATCGTCTAAGGTAGGATCTTTCTTTACATGGGAGGTCTGAACAACCAAAGCATTTGCATGTGGCTCAGAGTCATCATTAGACTCAATCTTTATCTAGATTTTAGCTGACAGGAGGATGGGTAAACTCATCTTGAACTATGATGGGGTGATGCCCTTGTTATTTTTCCATCTAGGCCCTTTCTCTTGCCTCTTAATAGAGGCAAATGTGTCAGCGAACAAATTAAAGACAATGTAGGGTCAGCACAACACTAAAGATAGATGGAGAAGCCATTCAGTATGTAACATTTTTATATATCCCAATCTCGTAAACTGAGAATGATTGACAATTGCCAGAGAAGCATTACTTCTTGCCCCTAATTGTATATTTCATGCACTGATGGAGAGTTGACGGTATCATCCCATATGCATGGATCTATGGACAATACTCTAAAAATTGTGTTGTTGTCTATTACCTGGAATTTGGCTTCAATCTTCAGCTCTCCAAACTAAAAAGGAAGGATAATGTCGAGCGAGGCTTGACATTTCTCATTGAAGTTGTGCAACATGAGATGGCCGAAGCCTAAATGTATCAAGCTGAGAGAAATTAGCTCAAGGGTGTGGGTGCTAATAATACCCTCAAATGAAACCTGATCAATGACTGTATGGTTCAAAGGACTCTTGTATACTAAGGTTGGTCAACCTTTTAGAGAAGAAAATGTCGAGCAACACCTGAGAAGAGCTTAAATCCTCAATTTCTCCTTGATGAAGAAAACCCATAAAGCTTCATGCTCCAAAAGAGCCTTCACTCGGGTCTCTCGTAACTTAGGTGGCATCATCAGTGCTTCGTAAACACTCAACAATGTTGATAGCTTCTTAAGGCGAGCTATGATATTAAAGTACACTTAGTTGAAATGGCTATTCGAGAACTTATCTAGAGCTGGAGGAACTTCGACATCATTCACATTTTGAGTGTTATTCTTCCCCTTATCTTAAGCAGTGGGTTTTCCAGCATTAGGAGAAAGTAACCCATCACTCCTCAATTAGACTTGGTTGGTATCCTCGATAAGGTATCCAAGGGATCATTCTTGTTATTAGACTCTCTACCTTGTCCATCAAATAAGGGGTCACAACTTTTGTAGGCCTTATCCTTATCATCATGCACCTAAAAAGTGTCACCTTAACTAAACACAAGAGGGGCACCCTCATCACAACCAGAGTTATCACACTCATCAACCAGAGTTATCACAGATCAACAAGAGTTATCACACTAGGGGTGAACATTCAATCAATTTGGATGGATTGGTGATCAAATTTGTCAAACCAATTTGAAAAAAAGAACCAATCAAAATTTTATAAGACTTAACGAACCAAATTGAAATTTAATTCACTTTAAACAATATAGTTTTGAACAACTATTAGTATCAAAAAAATCAATATTCAAAATCAAAGGGAAAATTAAATATAATAAATCTTCCATTTGATTTTGAATATTGATTTTTTTGTTTCTTCGATTAATTGATACACAAAATCAGACCAATAACCAAAACTCAAATATTGAGGTTTTAAAAACCAAAAACCCAAATACATTTTTAAAAGAGAACGAATCAACCAAACTTGTTTGAGTTGGTTTGATTTTTAGTTTAGACCAAATAATGCACACCTCTATGTACTACTAAAAAACTTAGTCCTCACACAGAAGACATAGACAATAATAATAATAATAATCAAAACCCCCTCATAGGTTGCAATCATCAGAATGTATATTTTGGCCCAGCATCCAAAATGGAAAACAAAACAATGAAAATTAAAAGAAAATTCTTTTTTCTCTCGCAGAAAAGGGGAGGAACATTTAAAGCCCATCACTCAAGTACTCATCATCACTGTTATCTTTGTTATCACCACCACATGTCCCATTATGGTTGACCTCCAACAAGTATGTGTACTGGGGAGGTGGGGCACGACTAACCCTAGCGCTGCCCATGAGCTGATCCGAAGACTAGATCAGCCAAGCAAACTAACTACCCTGTTGGTGTTTCATGTGACATACTGGCAGCTGAGAAGGTGTCTTTCAGTCGACTGAGGCTATGCCAATTTGGAGGTTCTCGAATTGCTCAATAATGGAGTGGGTTCGATGGTCTTCACATTTCCAATAACAATAACAAGGTAAACCAAAATGCTAGCCCTTGTGGTGGGCTGCATGAGGCCCACCTTTACCCAGCTCTAACAAAGAAAACAAAGACCTAAGAAGGATGACTGATGTCGGTTGTAGTACTCCCATGGACCATATAGAGTATGGACAGATCCTTAATACAAATCACATCATTCATGTAGTCATGCTCGATGACACAGTTAAGTGCACCACGCTCCTTGGTCACCACACTCACATTCAGGCTCAATAACAATCTGAACAATACAAAAAAATGATAGGTCAATGACTCTCAGTCGAGGGCACCCTGGGAAAGATGATGGGGTGCCCCTCAGACTCCATAGGCCAAGTTCTACCGATCCCTGTAGTGAGGAACTGGAAGATCTTGTCATAATCAGGTCCATTGTTCATAAACTCAAATAATGTATCATTAATGTGTCTATCTAAGCCGTATATGTCATTGATCATTTTCTGATTGAACAACACCCAACAATCCCTAACATATAACTTATTGTCTGAGGGCTCCCAATTGTTTTCCATGAAATCTCGGGCGATGAAAATAATAGCTAGGTCAGTATTCCATGCAAAATTCATCTAGCCCCTCATCGTAATAGTGGCAGTAACACCACCTCCTAGCACAGAAAAACTGCACTCAAGAATGACATTCTTGTAGCAGAGGTTATCTTCATACCTACGAGCAACCTCGCGACTCACGAATCACGAATCGAAACTTGTCAAATCTTTCCTCCAACAACAGTAGCCTTTAGCTTCTCCTTAGAGGCATCATTGAAAAGATAGAAGGCTCTTAAGGCTGAAAGAAAAATGTGGTTGAGCTTCACTATAAGAAATCCAGCATATATAAACAATTAATCCCAACTCTTATTTAAGAAGATCGGGCGCTATAAAACTGAGTATGGTGTCGCAATACAAGGCCTGAATAATAAGTCCTTCAAATAGTTACCAAAATATTTTGGTGGGGCACCACAATGCTAAACTTAGGGTTGCGCTCCTCTTCATTCGGTGTGTTGAGTTGTCAATGATCGCATTGAACGGTTTGATACTGGTGCCACGATGTTAAAGATTATAGTGGTTCATTTTCAAGTGTGTGCTTCGTCACATGTAGAGCTTCAACACAGCCTTTTAAGTCCTGGCATTAAATCACATTTTTACACTGTGTTCGGTTAGCTGGCCACGCATGTGTAGACCCACAAAACTTCAAGATAGTGTAGCAACCTTGAAATAAGCCAAAAATAACACCAATTGGCCCTTGAAAATGTAAAGCTCATTGTGTTCAGAACATTGATTGAAATTTTCAATTATAAGGTTATGCCTATTGATCTTAAAAATACAGGTGCCACTTACAAGCAAGTCATGAACCAAATCTTCAACAAGCTTATTCATGATCATGTGAAGTGCTATGTCGAATATCTATTAGTCAAATAAAAAGAAAAGGAAGATTGTTTAAATGATATGATTCATTTTCAAACATTTGCATCATTACGACCTAGAAAATGAACCCATTAAAGTGTCTTCAGGGTTACTTCGGTTAAATTTTCAGTATTTGTTGTGAGGCACAATAGTGTAGAGATTTATCATGATAAGATTAAGGCTATCTTAGAAATATAACCTCCTAAAATTTTGATGTAATTGAGCTTCCAAGGCAGGTTGACGAATCAATGAAGCTTTATTTCAAATAAGTTTGATGGGTGTAAACTGTTTGTATAATTAATTAAAAATGATTTCAAATTCATTTGGGATGATAAATGTTAATGTACATACAAGAACATTAAAAAACATCTGATGCCACATCTAGTGTTGGTTGCCCCTATCCCAGAAAAGTCATTGATCTTATATACCACTACTTTGGATATTCCCTGAGAATCTTGCTTGCTAAAGCCAACAAAGATGACAATAGAATGAACTTCATAATTTGATTCACTGGCTCATCCCGATGGAAGTCAAATACCCTCCTATCAAAAAACACAAATTAAAAATACTCTTCACAACCAAGAAACTAAGGAATTTCATGCTTTCGCTGCAGGTGAAAATATTATAGTTTGACACTATATATTCTCTTGCGTGCTGTAAAAGGTCAGGCTCTCGCTAACTTCTTAGCAGCACATGCATTTTCTGCTGGCTCTTCTTTAATCGACCTTCCTTATGAACATGTTATGAGTTTAGAAGGTCTAGTTAAGCCTTATTACCAGTATATCATGAAGCTTCTTGTGCAAATTTTGACCAACTTTGTATCAGATTCCCCATAGCAAAAATGTTATAGCGGATGCTCTGGCCAAACTAGCGAAGGAATTTACCTGTCCTGAGAAGTACTCCATTTCCATAGAGTGCAAAACTTATAGTTTCTCTCCCATCAATTTAAAATACATGAACTATCCTGAATTCAAGGCATAAATTGCCTTTATCGAAGATGACTAATTGGAAACAACCTTTAATTGATTTACTCCAATGTGACAAACTCCCGACTGACAAGTTTCTTACACATCAACTTAGGTAAAGAGCCATGTCTTATACCCTACTTGATGATATTTTGGACAATCAATCATTCAACCAAATATGGTTACGTTGCCTGAGCAATCAAGTAGCCCAAAAGATGACAGCCAAGTAACAAGCCAGGTTGTGTGGTGCTTACTATTCCAGATCAAAAATGAAAGTGAAATTAAAGTGATTGGAGTACTATTGGGTGTTAATGAGGATGATTTCATGTCTATAGCACATCATTTTTATCAATGCCAAATGCATGTTATGTTTTTTGCATCAGCAGCCAAATATTTCACATCCCATGGTAGCCTTGTGGCCTTTTTAAGATAAAAAAATTATTCTCCATATAAAAGTTTAGAGAGTCACGAAAAAAAAACAATTTTTGTTCTAAAGAAGAATATTTTCATGGAGCAGCTACAGCATAATGGTATGACGAGAGAAATGAAGGGTTGAAGATGCAAACAAATGATAATTTCTGGTATTGTCCAATGAGCACTGTGCTGGGTAGGAGGTTCAGCTGCCGATTTTCTCCAAGGCCTCGTAAAACTGATTGGTAATAATAAAAAAAACAAATCTGCAACGCCATAAAATTCACTAGAGCACATTGTCTGTTTGACTGAAAACATAAATAAATAAATAAAAGAAATTTCAAATTTTATGAACCACTTAGAATTCTACTTCAAATGCAAAATAAATGAAGCGAAATCAGAGGTTGAAATTACCAGATACGAAATTCACAAAGGAAATATTATTTTCACCCAAGCAAATGAACATATTATACTTAATGAAGTTTACATACATACCACACAATTCTTATGAATTTACATATCTAACACTTAAAATTTTGTAATTACATTTATAACACTTGGGTGTCAAACACTATGCATATGAACAAATGTATCAGTTTTTTAAAAAAGTAGAACTAATGGTATATTTTATATCATGTTAATGATTTGAATGGTATGTGGGTAAATATGAAAATTTGGGTGTTAGATATGTAGATATACAGGAATAGTGTGTTACTTATGCAAATGCCCCTTATAATTATCAACCTTAAAATATTATAAAATATAGTGTGGGCCTCTACCTTATCATGCATAAAACCCCTTATAATAAAAGCCACATAAGCATATAACGACTCAATTTAATAGGTGTAAGAACCATAGCTCACAATTCATAAATTACTTCCAATGAAACAAAATAATTAAATTTATTTTAAAACTAGAGTTTCAAAACTATCCAACCAAAAGATAAAAATAATATAAGAAAATCCATGTTTTTTACAACATCACAAAGATTGCCCCAGCAACAAATTTTTTTGTNCACTGGCTCATCCCGATGGAAGTCAAATACCCTCCTATCAAAAAACACAAATTAAAAATACTCTTCACAACCGAGAAACTAAGGAATTTCATGCTTTCGCTGCATGTGAAATTGTTTCCAAGGTCAATCTTCTACAATATTATAGTTCGACACTATATATTCTCTTGCGTGCTGTAAAAGGTCAGGCTCTCGCTAACTTCTTAGCAGCACATGCATTTTCTGCTGGCTCTTCTTTAATCGACCTTCCTTATGAACATGTTATGAGTTTAGAAGGTCTAGTTAAGCCTTATTACCAGTATATCATGAAGCTTCTTGTGCAAATTTTGACTAACTTTGTATCAGATTCCCCATAGCAAAAATATTGTAGCGGGTGCTCTGGCCAAACTAGCGAAGGAATTTACCTGTCCTGAGAAGTACTCCATTTCCATAGAGTGCAAAACTTATAGTTTCTCTCTCCCATCAATTTAAAATACATGAACTATCCCGAATTCAAGGCATAAATTGCCTTTATCGAAGATGACTAATTGGAAACAACATTTAAATGATTAACTCTAATGTGACAAACTCCCGACTGACAAGTTTCTTACACATCAACTTAGGTAAAGAGCCATGTCTTATACCCTACTTGATGATATTTTGGACAATCAATCATTCAACCAAATATGGTTACGTTGCCTGAGCAAACACGTAGCCCAAAAAATGACAGCCAAGTAACATGCCAGGTTGTGTGGTGCTTACTATTCCAGATCAAAAATGAAAGTGAAATTGAAGTGATTGGAGTACTATTGGGTGTTAATGAGGATGATTTCATGTCTATAGCACATCATTTTTATCAATGCCAAATGCATCTTATGTTTTTTGCATCAGCAGCCCAATATTTCACATCCCATGGTAGCCTTGTGGCCTTTTTAAGACAAAAAAATTATTCTCCATATAAAAGTTTAGAGAGTCACGAAAAAAAAAACAATTTTTGTTCTAAAGACGAATATTTTCATGGAGCAGCTACAGCATAATGGTATGACGAGAGAAATGAAGGGTTGAAGGTACAAACAAATGAGAATTTCTGGTATTGTCCAATGCGCACTGTACTGGGTAGGAGGTTCAGCTGCCGATTTTCTCCAAGGCCTCGTAAAACTGATTGGTAATAATAAAAAAAAACAAATCTGCAACGCCATAAAATTCACTAGAGCACATTGTCTGTTTGACTGAAAACATAAATAAATAAAAAAAGAGAGATTTCAAATTTTATGAACCACTTAGAATTCTACTTCAAATGCAAAATAAATGAAGCGAAATTAGAGGTTGAAATTACCAGATGCGAAGTTCACAAAGGAAATATTATTTTCACCCAAGCAAATGAACAAATTATACTTAATGAAGTTTACATACATACCACACAATTCTTATGAATTTACATATCTAACACTTAAAATTTTGTATTTACATTTATAACACTTAGGTGTTAAAACACTATGGATATGAACAAATGTATCAGTTTTTTAAAATAGTACTAATGGTATATTTTATATCATGTTAATGATTTGAATGGTATGTGGGTAAATATGAAAATTTGGGTGTTAGATACGTAGATATACAGGAACAGTGTGTTACTTATGCAAATGCCCCTTATAATTATCAACCTTAAAATATTATAAACTATAGTGTGGGCCTCATGCATAAAACCCCTTATAATACAAGCCACATAAGCATATAACGACTCAATTTAATAGGTGTAAGAACCATAGCTCACAATTCATAAATTACTTCCAACGAAACAAAATAATTAAATTTATTTTAAAACTAGAGTTTCAAAACTATCCAACCAAATGATAAAAATAATATAAGAAAATCCAAGTTTTTTACTACATCACAAAGATTGCCCCAGCAACAAAATTTTTTGTTAAGTTATCTCACTTACTATTATTTTTATTTGATGAAAGGTCACTCACTTATAAAACAAGGCATTCTAAACAAAATCAATTCAAATCTTCCATTCTCAATATCCTTCTCCTTGTCAACATTAACTTCAAACTGGAATGGGCTCTCCTGCTTCTTCAGTAAAATTTTTAGCAAAACTAACCAAATATGATAGAAATTGGGCTTATTACTACCACCGTTTGCATCATTTAGATTTCTAAGAGGTTTTCGACTTTCATCACCGGCGAAACTAATTAAGTTCGAAGAACAAAAGTCCTGATAATGGAGAGGAACAGGGATATGATTTATGCTTATCTGATTGTAGCATTTGTGTACCATTTCTGCTGTGATATTTCCAAATAAGATTGTTGCAGCTCTGTCCTTCACAAGCAAAGGTATGAGGGCAGCATGGTCCCGCACATGCAGCTGCAGAATGGGCAGATATATCGTAAGGTCCAAATTATGAAATTGTGTTTGGAATCATATGAAGGATATGGTATTGGTCATAAAAGAGTTTGACATCAAATTGAACTGAAAGAGCAAATATTACATGTGGAAAAATGTGAGTTATTCACACAACAAAAACCACCGATAAATGACTCTCTATACAAGTTTAGGATCTTTTTTAGATCATTTTATTTCTTTGTTTTTATTTTTTTAAAGACATGTTTGTCTAATGTGTTTTTTAGATTTTTTTTTATCTTTTATTATAAAAACAAGTTAACGTGTTATTAAAATACTTAAAAGAAAACTTCTAGATATTTTAAGCGTTTTAAAAAATATCTTATTTCATTTTAAGATATCAAACATATTTTGTATCAAATAAAAATATAAAGAAAAAAAAATTTAAAAATAAATTACTTTAAGTTTTTTTAATCATTTTATTCTATACTTGTATTTAAATTAATGCAACTTTTTTTGTGTTCTT
>JXCR01128942.1:2694-65485 GCA_002079205.1 Phalaenopsis hybrid cultivar | reverse complement strand
ACCCGGTGAGCTTGAAATTACCAAGATGAGAAATGATGATCGTATTGAGAAAACCTATCTAATAGTTTAATTTCATCACAAAAATAAAAACCCAAAACATAAAAGAGTTATTCTAGTTATAACATTTATATTTACAACAGATTGTTCATATTTAAACATTCACATTTAAACAGAAAATAAACTAACAATACCTATCAGCTTGCACTCCACAGTGCATCTATAGGTACTCATTGGGGTTCATCTATCTATAAATGGTTTTCCTGTAAAAATGTTAGCAACTATAGTTTCAGTTAAAACTACTAAGTGTACAAATATTTTTAAATTAAAATGTAATTCTCATTTTAATATATTTTATAAACGATCAGTAAAAGTAAAAGACTTTGCAGTAAAAGAGAACAGAAAAAAATAATAATTTCATTTACTTAAGTTATAATTTTCATAATTGGGAGTCATCATTTAAATGTATGTTTTATAAAAATATACGTCATTTTTCATTTGTATTTCTATTTCCATTTCTTGCAAGGGTACATTGCAATCCTCTGCTAGTACCATCCAGGACTTGCATTTAATATTTAAAAAGAAAGATGGACTTTTGCATTTTAAAAATAAAAGCAGGGAAATAATAAACACATGCGTAATTTATCATTACTTCCATAATTTACACACACACACACACACATGCATTTAATATTTAAAAGGAAAGATGGATGTTTGCATTTTAAAAATAAAAGCAGGGAAATAATAAAAGCATGTGTAATTTATCATTACTTCCATAATTCACACACACACACACACACACACACACACACACACACACACACACAATAATAAAAGCAGGGAAATAATAAAAACATGCGTAATTTATCATTTACTTCCATAATTCGCACGCACGCACGGGTGTGCGTGTGCCCGCCGCACGCACATACAGACACACATACAGACATACATACATACATACATACATACATACATACATACATACATACTATTTAAAAGGAAAGATGGACTTTTGCATTTTAAAAATAAAAGCAGGGAAATAATAAAACATGCGTAATTTATCATTACTTCCATAATTTACCTATTTTACACACACACACACACACACACACGCATATAGACACACAGACACCCATATAGACACACAGACACACAAACACAAACACAGACACACAGACACACACAGACACAGACACACACACACACATATATACACACATACAAACATACACACATACAGACACACATACAAACACATATACATACATACAGACATACAAACACACACATACACATAGACATACACACATACACACACACACAGACATGCACACATACAGACATACATACACACATATACAGACAGACATACACACATACATACACACATATACAGACATACATACAGACATACATACATACCGACATATACATACAGACAGACATACACACATACAAATATACTGACAAACATACATACAGATAGACATACACACACACATACATACATACAGACAAACATACATACATACATACATACACACACACACATACATACATACAGACACACATACATACACACAGACATACATACACACATGCACACACACACACACACACACACATACATACATATTTGTGTGCCCAAATTAATAACAACATAATTATAAATATTTTAAATAAGGATTCTTTTAATATTACATATTAAGAAAAATACTAATTAATTCTAGCAATTTAACTTTATANCACACATACATACATATTTGTGTGCCCAAATTAATAACAACATAATTATAAATATTTTAAATAAGGATTCTTAATTTCCTTTTTAATATTACATATTAAGAAAAATATTAATTAATTCTAGCAATTTAACTTTATACCCTGAAGTTTTCCTCTCCCTTTTTCTGCCTTAGCTTCTCCCCAATCACCTAAAATGGTAAGAATCAATATTAGGAATTTTATGAAAATTAATTAAATTTATTAAGAATTAAATCTCATAACTTCATTTAAATCAATTACAATTGATAACTTAAATAAATTTAATATATTACCTTTTTAAACCCTCTGCCTGCCCTACTAAAGGAACCGAGCCTCGCCCGGTAGAGCTCTCCCGCATGCAGAGCTCCCGCGAGCTCGAGCCCTCTTTCTTCTCTTTCCTCTGCGAGACGTATGACACGGAGTGCCCACCTCCTCCTTCCTTTATGAGTCATATGACAGGGTTCTCTCCTCTTGCCCGAGTAAGGTCGTTCGAGCCTTCCAAATGCCCAAACGAGTTTCTCCTTGCTNGAGCTCGAGCCCTCTTTCTTCTCTTTCCTCTGCGAGACGTATGACACGGAGTGCCCACCTCCTCCTTCCTTTGTGAGTCATATGATAGGGTTCTCTCCTCTTGCCCGAGTAAGGTCGTTCGAGCCTTCCAAATGCCCAAATGAGTTTCTCCTTGCTCGCGACACTCGATAGAGCCTGCTCGAGCCCTCCAGGTACCTAATCGAGCTTCTTCTTCCTTCGCTCACCTGTTGCTCACAACACTCGATAAAGTAGTTGGAGCTCTCTTCCCTTCGGTTCGATCGCAAAAATGGAAAGAAATGATCGCAACTGGTGCGCCTCTCATCTCTTTCTCCTGCATCTTTTTCTTCTCCCTTTACTATAGCTGCTACTTCTTCAACTTCTTCCTTCTCCTTTTCTCTCTTCTTCCACTCTCTATCTCTCTCACGNCATCTTTTTCTTCTCCCTTTACTATAGCTGCTACTTCTTCAACTTCTTCCTTCTCCTTTTCTCTCTTCTTCCTTTACCTCACTTACTCTCTCTCTCTCACACATTCCCCATATATCTCTCGTGCTCTCCTTCGCTCTATGAGGGTGTGAGGTCAAATGAGAGCAGACGAGGAATAAACCTTGTCTTAATGCTCTCATGAATGGTGTCGGTCTCCGCTCAAACAACACCTACACTGCAAGTGCCGTTACCAATGGAGTTTTTTTTTTCTATTAACCAATTTATTTAATCTTTTTAAAATTGTTTATTATTACAGTACTGTCTTTCGGCAGCCGCACCGGCCTTCCAGTCCTATTCGTGCTACCAACAGNTCGTGCTCTCCTTCGCTCTATGAGGGTGTGAGGTCAAATGAGAGCAGACGAGGAATAAACCTTGTCTTAATGGTCTCATGAATGGTGTCGGTCTCCGCTCAAACAGCACCTACACTGCAAGTGTCGTTACCAATGGAGTTTTTTTTTTTCTATTAACCAATTTATTTAATCTTTTTAAAATTGTTTATTATTACAGCACCGTCTTTCGGCAGCCGCACCGGCCTTCCAGTCCTATTCGTGCTACCAACATCCCCTCTAGGGCCCGTCCTTGCTGCTGCCCAGCCCCTCCAAGGCCTGTTCCTACTGTTGTCCAGCCCCAGGCACCGGTGTTGCTGCTGCTCTGTCTCCCCCACCAATGCTTTTTGCAGCTATCCAGTCCCCCGCCACCTCCTCTACTCCTTTCTACTTGCTGCAGCCTCCTCTCAGCAAGCCCCAACCCTCCTATGCCATCCAACGCCGCTGCCACCTGCTTTTATCCATCTGCCATTTGTCGTCACTTCCTTCCCACCCGGGCCTACTGCCCTCCTCTAGTGAACCATTTGTGTTTTGTGTTGTCACTTTTCTTATTTTGCAGGGTTGTCGTCATTGCTTGCCATCTTTTATGTTCGCGTAATTATTTTCCTATTAGCAAAGACTGTTTGTAAACCTTTTGAATTTCAGTATTAATATTAGTATTTATGTCGTGATTTAGGTTAACTCCAGTATCATCTTGTATTGGTTATTTACATCTAAATAAATAGTGGAATTATTTAATTATTGGTGAAATGTTAATCTTCAATTTTCTTTGCACGCAGTCATACTAAGCATCACATTAGTTATGTTAAGAAACCTTAACGTTGAGTCATTGTATGTAAAAAAAATCAAATGTTGAGAATTTCGTTCAACTTCTCTCCCAAAAGATTATGAGAAATAACTTCAGCAATTCAAACATCTTGGACATTGAAAATTTCACGATGGGAATTACAATTACACAAAAATTAAATTAAACTCTTACCTAAAAATGAATTGGCAGTGTGAAAACTCCATAGCATTTANTTACACAAAAATTAAATTAAACTCTTACCTAAAAATGAATTGGCAGTGTGAAAACTCCATAGCATTTAAAAATTGGGAAAAACGAATTAGAGATTTCTTCCCACCAATAAAGGAGACATGTACCAACATTAATAAAAGTTCAAAGTTTCTCACCATGAATGGTTTGTATATCTGACCAATATCATGAACATAATTGGAATCATCGCTGCAATAAAGTGGAAACCTGTTTTTTTTTTCAAGGAGATCGATCACATAACAGAAAAAAGTTAATTCTTCAAAAAATAAGCNTTAATTAAAGTTCAAAGTTTCTCACCATGAATGGTTTGTATATCTGACCAATATCATGAACATAATTGGAATTATCGCTGCAATAAAGTGGAAACCTGTTTTTTTTTCCAAGGAGATCTATCACATAACAGAAAAAAGTTATTTCTTCAAGAAATAAGTAGCTCAAAATATAATTTTACAACCCACCTATAATCCATTGGAGAGCCACATTTCGTACAACCCAAACAGATAAGATCTTCCATAATCCTGGTCTTATCCATCTTCAGTAAAGTTTTCCTCAAAAACATTTGTTCTTTAGCTTCATCGTTTCTCAAAGATGACAAAAAAATTTCACCGATGAAAGCATGGAAAACTACTTTACATGAGTTATGAAGGCATAGCACATCAGTGATGGATAAAATGTTCCTTGGCTTCGGATCTTCGGGTGATTTCCAATTTTTAGGTAATTGTACGCTACTCTGCTTCACCAATAATTTGATAGAAAAAAACAAAGCTTATTCACAAATAAATATATATCCTCTTTTTAAATATCCAGGCTAAAAATTTGAAGACCAACAATAACAAATTAAGAAGCATTAACACTTCTTTTGGTAAATTCCAATTTTAAGATGTTCAATTCAATTCTGCAGCAATCACCAATTGAGTAGAGAACCAAAAAAAAAAAAACATTAACATAAAAGCATCAAGGAATACATTAAGTCATTAGAAGTAAATTTCTAGCAAAAGAAATGAAGATCATAAATATCTTATTAAGAATTAACATTCATAAACTTTCATAAACTTTATATAAAACAACTAAACCCAGGATGTGATGCTGAAGTTGAACTCCCACTTCTCATTAATGAAAATCTCAAATCCACTAATGAACTTTAAAGGAACTGAATTCACCTGAACAATTCAGTTCTTTTTATTACTTGGTTGTTTTGTCCATCATCTCTCCTATTCATCTTCTATGCCTCAAACTTTGATATCAGTTGGGCTAGTGAAATGGTAGTCAAAAGAATGGATTAAACCAAGCATGTAGATCTACCATTGAAAACAAGAAACCGTGTGGATTAGTGACAATCTTTTATATGCCAATAGTACTTGTACACTATTCTACTTGCATCTTCAATTTAAGAATCCTACTCAAAGCTTGTTCAATACATATTCAAACTATTGTCAAATCTTGCAAGAACAAGATTCAAAAATATGGTTACAACATGGTTCCATTAACCATATTGCTTAAACCAAGACCTTGTCCGAATCATATTCAAACTAGGGTGGGTTGTGATGCACTGTAAAATATACTGTAATTAAAAAACAAAGATATTTTAGTTTGATACAGACATTCAGGCAAATTTTTCAAATTAAAGATATTACAGGGTAACGTCAAAATTTTCCTAAAAAAAACATAAGGTATGTTGTGATAATGAAGAACAAGGGTTTTATTAGCTCAACTACCTCACCAGCTCCGAAATACTGCATAACCAAAGCTCTCTCCTGTGTCTTTTCTCATTTTCTCACTAGCTTGCAAACTCTTTCTCTTTATTTTTTCTTTCCTCACATCTCTTTCTTTGTGCCACAACTCTCACCTCATCAGATTACTTCGCGCTGCTCCTGACACAAAAGCTTGCTTGCTAACCCACCCAAGTAAACCTATTTCTCTCTTTCCCACCTTTCTCACATCCCTTCAGCTTCCAATTTGACCCCTTTTCTCTTCCGACTCTTTATGTCTTTTGCCAATCTACTATAATGAAAACCAAGTTGAGGCGCCACATTTCTCCTCTCTTTTCCTTCCTCTCTTAAAGCGCTCTACCTCGCCACTATAAAGCAACTTCAGCTCCAGCCTCTAATGCCACAACCAACACTTAATCAATCGAAGTTCTCCAATCATAAGCAATATGGTAATTTGTCATTTATTTAGGATTAAATTTGATTTTAGCAGTATCTAAAAAAGATCATCCATTATAAAAAGGGATCCAAGAGGTGTGAATGAAATGATTCTTGGAATGCTTCTTCAACTTTTTAGATTCCGTGTCTCATTCTCTCATTTAGTTGACCTTTCACCAGAATCAATCTTAGATGATAGAATCCTTCATAGAATGTAAATGCCATCATGAATATCAGTTAATAACAGCTAATATGGGAAGCAAAAACTAATAAACTTGCTGATAAAAATAAGAAAAAAATGCACATTCTTAACCAACTTGTTGGAATCATCAAACCGTTTGATGCATAAATCAGAGATTCTTAAAAAAACATATTAACCTACAGATTTCTGCACCTACTAAAGGAATAATTGTAATAACTAATAAATAAAAAAAATTAATAATAATATTATAATTGTTAGAAGTTTCAATCAGTGCAGTCGTTTTGGGCGAGAATGAAAAGCCCCGATAATTATTGTTTTGAGGAGAAGTGCTGCATTCGAAGCACAAAAGTGAACAGTCAGAGAGAACGAGACGGAAGGCAGAAAAGAAGGAAGGAGAGTTCGATAGAATGAGAGTCGGAGTAGGAAGAAGAAGAAAGAGGAATGCTCGCCTATGAGGACGAAACCAAAAGAAGAAGACGCCGACTTTGATCATGAATGACTTAACTGGGGACCTGATCAACATGTATAAAGGCATGAAGATCGACGAGTGAAGCTGGGCTTCCCCACCCATCAATCGAATCCGAAGGCGATAGTGATGACAACAAAACATACGTACGCTGCAATCAAGCGAAGGAAGGAAGTGAGGAAAAGACACACGTGTTGTGTGTGATGCACCTTGCATAGGGGTGTAAACGAGTCGAGCTCAGCTTGTCTGCCAAATTGTGAGCTCAAGCTCGAGTCAAGCTCGAGCTCGGCTTGTAGTGGTAGCAGCCGGCTTGAGAGCTCGAATTAAAAATTGAATTTTAACGGACGATCAACAAAGAAGGTATTGGTGGCCGAAGGAGGAGAAAGCAGCGGCAAACTCATCGAAAAATGTATCAAAATGACTAAAAATAGGCTACTCGAGCAAGATCGCAAGACAATGTGCCAAGCTTGGACAAGCTCGATAACTTCGACTTGTGAGCTCGTTAAAGAGCCCAACTCGAGTTGGAAGCAGGCTCAACTCATTTACACCCCTTGCCTTGCATACATGAAAGAGGGGCGTGTTGATTTGAACCCAAGCGTGCAGGAGAAGGGGAATCGAATTCAAGTGTCCTTTGTGTGCGAAGGAAGAAAGTGGAGGCCTGCATGTGTGGGAGGCTTCGACATTACGTGCGAGCAACTTCACGAGATAAGGGAAGAACTGAAGTCAAACTCAACAATCCTTATTGCCTTGCACGCACAAAAAGTGAGGAGCCGAATGAACCAATAAAGTTGGAGATTTAGCATATTACTTATAAATTTAATATATATGTCTAATTATTTAAATATTAAAAATAAACTTAAAAAAGTAAACTTTAAAAATCTAATCAGGAGAGGTAATCGAGGAAAGAGCAAACAAATAAATTTAATCAAGGTAAGTTCTACATAGGATGCGTTTGGGGCAGCTTTTTAGTTGCGACGTGGCGAGAAAATGCAAGTCGGTGGCGTTTGGAAAGAACTTTGCGATTGCTTTTCAACTTAATTAAGTAAATCGCGGGTTCAACCTTGTGGTCTGTATTTCTTTCGTGTATAATCTCTCGATTGCCCTTGAACCCCCGTGCTTTGCTCGACACTTTGTGTTCGACCCTCCCGCCCTAGCTTCTCCTCCTCTCCTCCCTATCCCTCTGTGAGTGGCATGATAGGGTGCCCTTTACACTCCAATGTAGACCTCCATAATTCAAGTTTTTCCTAAACTCTTTCTCTAGACTTATCCACAAGAAGGATATGATCAGCGAAAAACATACACTAAGGTACACCCTCCTATAAATGTCGAGTGAGAATATCCGTAACCAAAGCAAAAAAGATATGAGCTTAAAGTCGATCCCTAATCTAATCCAACTGAAATAGAAAAATACTTGGTCAATACTCCTATTTGAACACAAGTAACAACTCTAGTATACACATCCTTAATGACTTGCATGTAAGTCATATCAACACCTTTCTTCTCTAGAATGCCCCAAAGGACTTCTCTTAGATCTTTATTGTAAGTTTTTTCCAAATCAATAAAAATCATATGTAGATCATTTTTATTCTCAATGCACTTCAATAAATGTATAGCTTCCATGGCAGACTTGTCTGGCATAAATCCAAACTAATTATGAGAAATTTGTGCCATGTCTTAATCTATGTTTGATCACCATCTCCCATAATTTTAAAGTATAACGCATCAACTTAATTCATTTATAATTTGCACAACTTGTGCATCTCATTTATTCTTAAAAATGAGGACCAAAATACACTTCCTTCACTCATCAAGCATCTTTTTAGTTTTAAAAATAATATTAAAGAGTTTATTAAGCTAGGAAACTCCTAAATCTCCAAAATATTTTTACACTTATTGGGATACCATCAGGTCCAACTGATTTCCCTCCTTAGTTTTCTTTAAAATCTCTTGAACTTCTTTTTTAATAATGTCACGGCAAGAATAAAATGTTTTATAATTATTAACGATATTATGATCACTAAGGTTGATCATACTTTCAGAAACTTCATTGAAATATTTATTAAAATAGCTCAACCACCTATGTTTAATATATTCATCTAAGAAAAACACTTTTTAATTTTTATTTTTAATACACTTGAACTAAATATTTACCTTTTTTTTGGCTAGTTTATACATATATTTTTTACCCTCTTTATTATCTAATTTATTATAAATATCACTAACAGCAGAATTTTTAGCGTCACAAATTATTTTCTTAGAAACCCTAAGGGCCACCTTATATTTTTCTCGGTTCTCTAATCTTTTACGTTTAAACCAGTATTTATTATACAACTTTTTATATTTATTTTTTTTTTTGCACATTATTATTCCACCAACAATTATTTTTATTTATAAATATTTTTCCTTTAGAATCTCCGAGTACATATTTTTGTCACTTGTTTCATAGTGTTTCTTACTTTATCCCACATAGAATTCACTTCTTGATCAACATCGCAAATCTTTAAATATTGAAGTTTACTCAGAAAAATAATTACTCGTGTCTTTTAGGTGCTCTCATCTAATTTTATGACGATGTTTGATTGTATTTTTTATCTTGCAACTCTTCATCTTAAAATCCATAACTAATAATTGATGTTGAGTACTTAAATTTTCACTTGGAATGACCTTCCAATCTTTACACTCTTGATGATCACTTTTCCTCATAAGAAAATAATCAATTTCTGTTTTATTAGATTCACATTCTAATAAGTAATAATACGTTCATCTTTTTTCTCAAATAAAGTATTACTACAACAACACAACAAAGTTTTAATCCCACTAAGTGGGGTCAGCAACATGAATCCCTTTTTCTCCATTGCGTCCTATTTAGTGTCATATTTTCATTTAATTCTAATAAATTAAAATCATTCTTTATACATTACGCCTAAGTTTTCCTAGATCTACCTCTGCCTTTTTTAATATAAGTTGAATCTAAAATATCTACTCTCCTAATCGGATCATCAGAAGGTCGACGTTTAACGTGACCAAACCATCTAAGAGGACTCTCTCTAATTTTGTCTGTCAATGGAGCTACACCAACCAAATCACGGATATATTCATTTCGCATATTGTCTCTAAGTGTAAAGCCACTCATCCACCTAATCATTCTCATATCGGCAACATTTAACTCAGTATTATGTTTCTCTTTTAAAGACCAACATTCAGAGCGCCACAGAGTATTGCAGGTCTCACCACCATCTTATAAAATTTTCCTTTCAATCTAAGCAGTAATTTTCTATCACAATAAGCTCGAAGCATTCTTCTACTTCAACCGACCAACTTGAATTCTACTATTAACATCCCCATCTATATCACCATCGCTTTGAACAATAAACCTGAGATACCGAAATCGATCACAACTTTTAATAATTTGATCACCCAAAGTTACACTTTTGTCACTAGAGCTACTACTAATAAAATTACATTCCATGTATTCAATTTTGGTTCTACTCAAATGAAGGTCTTTAGACTCCAATGTAGACCCCCATAATTCAAGTCTTTCCTAGGTTTTTTGTCTCGTCTTACCCACGAGAAAGGATATCATCAACAAAAAACATACACTAAGGTACATCCTCCAGTAAATATCTAGTAAAACCATCCATAACTAAAGCAAAGAGATATGGGCTTAAAGTTGATCCCTGATGCAATCCAACGGAATTAAGAAAATATTTGGCCAATCCTCCTTCAGTTCGAACACAAGTAACAGATGTAGTATATATATCTTTAATGACTTCAATATAAGTTGACACAAGTAACAGCTGTAGTATATATATTTTTAATGACTTGAATATAAGTCATATCAACGCCTTTCTTCTCAAGAACTCTCCAAAGGATATCTCTTGGAACCTTATCGTAAGCTTTTTCTAAATCAATAAAAATCAAATGTAGATACTCCTTATTATCTATGAATTTTTCCATCAAACCTCTCAATAAATGTATAGCTTCCATGGTAGACCTGCCCGACAAAAATCCAAATTTATTATGAGAAATTTTTGTAAAATNCCTCACCAGCTCCGAAATACTGCATAACCAAAGCTCTCTCCTGTGTCTTTTCTCATTTTCTCACTAGCTTGCGAACTCTCTCTCTTTATTTTTTCTTTCCTCACATCTCGTTCTTTGTGCCACAACTCTCACCTCATCAGATTACTTCGCGCTGCTCCTGACACAAAAGCTTGCTTGCTAACCCACCCAAGTAAACCTATTTCTCTCTTTCCCACCTTTCTCACATCCCTTCAGCTTCCAATTTGACCCTTTTTCTCTTCCGACTCTTTATGTCTTTTGCCAATCTACTTTAATGAAAACTAAGTTGAGGCGCCACATTTCTCCTCTCTTTCCATCCTCTCTTAAAGCGCTCTACCTCACCACTATAAAGCAACTTCAGCTCCAGCCTCTAATGCCACAACCAACACTTAATCAATCGAAGTTCTCCAATCATAAGCAATATGGTAATTTGTCATTTATTTAGGATTAAATTTGATTTTAGCAGTATCTAAAAAAGATCATCCATTATAAAAAGGGATCCAAGAGGTGTGAATGAAATGATTCTTGGAATGCTTCTTCAACTTTTTAGATTCCGTGTCTCATTCTCTCATTTAGTTGACCTTTCACCAGAATCAATCTTAGATGATAGAATCCTTCATAGAATGTAAATGCCATCATGAATATCAGTTAATAACAGCTAATATGGGAAGCAAAAACTAATAAACTTGCTGATAAAAATAAGAAAAAAATGCACATTCTTAACCAACTTGTTGGAATCATCAAAACGTTTGAGGCATAAATCAGAAATTCTTAAAAAAACTATATTAACCTACAGATTTCTGCACCTACTAAAGGAATAACTGTAATAACTAATAAATAAATAAAATTAATAATATTATTATAATTGTTAGAAGTTTCAATCAGTGCAGTCGTTTTGGGTGAGAATGAAAAGCCCCGATAATTATTGTTTTAAGGAGAAGTGCTGCATTCGAAGCACAAAAGTGAACAGTCAGAGAGAACGAGACGGAAGGCAGAAAAGAAGGAAGGAGGCTTCGATAGAACGAGAGTTGCAGGAGGAAGAAGAAGAAAGAGGAATGCTCGCCTATGAGGACGAAACCAAAAGAAGAAGACGCCGACTTTGATCATGAATGACTTAACTGGAGACCTGATCAACATGTATAAAGGCATGAAGATCGACGAGTGAAGCTGGGCTTCCCCACCCATCAATCGAATCCGAAGGCGATAGTGATGACAACAAAACATGCGTACGCTGCAATCAAGCGAAGGAAGTGAGGAAAAGACACATGTTGTATGTGATGCACCTTGCATAGGGGTGTAAACGAGTCGAGCTCAGCTTGTCTGCCAAATTGTGAGCTCAAGCTCGAGTCAAGCTCGAGCTCGGCTTGTAGTGGTAGCAGCCGCTCGAGAGCTCGAATTAAAAATTCAATTTTAACGGAAGATCAACAAAGAAGGTATTGGTGGCCGAAGGAGGAGAAAGCAGCGGCAAACTCATCGAAAAATGTATCAACATGACTAAAAATAGGCTACTCGAGCAAGATCGCAAGACAACGTGCCAAGCTTGGAGAAGCTCGATAACCTCGACTTGTGAGCTCGTTAAAGAGCCCAACTCGAGTTGGAAGCAGGCTCAACTCATTTACACCCCTTGCCTTGCATACATGAAAGAGGGGCGTGTTGATTTGAACCCAAGCGTGCAGGAGAAGGGGAATCGAATTCAAGTGTCCTTTGTGTGCGAAGGAAGAAAGTGGAGGCCTGCATGTGTGGGAGGCTTCGACACTACGTGCGAGCAACTTCATGCGATAAGGGAAGAACTAAAGTCAAACTCAACAATCCTTACTGCCTTGCACGCACAAAAAGTGAGGAGCCGAATGAACCAATAAAGTTGGAGATTTAGTNAAAACTAATAAACTTGCTGATAAAAATAAGAAAAAAATGCACATTCTTAACCAACTTGTTGGAATCATCAAACCGTTTGATGCATAAATCAGAGATTCTTAAAAAAACATATTAACCTACAGATTTCTGCACCTACTAAAGGAATAATTGTAATAACTAATAAATAAAAAAAATTAATAATAATATTATAATTGTTAGAAGTTTCAATCAGTGCAGTCGTTTTGGGCGAGAATGAAAAGCCCCGATAATTATTGTTTTGAGGAGAAGTGCTGCATTCGAAGCACAAAAGTGAACAGTCAGAGAGAACGAGACGGAAGGCAGAAAAGAAGGAAGGAGAGTTCGATAGAATGAGAGTCGGAGTAGGAAGAAGAAGAAAGAGGAATGCTCGCCTATGAGGACGAAACCAAAAGAAGAAGACGCCGACTTTGATCATGAATGACTTAACTGGAGACCTGATCAACATGTATAAAGGCATGAAGATCGACGAGTGAAGCTGGGCTTCCCCACCCATCAATCGAATCCGAAGGCGATAGTGATGACAACAAAACATACGTACGCTGCAATCAAGCGAAGGAAGGAAGTGAGGAAAAGACACACGTGTTGTGTGTGATGCACCTTGCATAGGGGTGTAAACGAGTCGAGCTCAGCTTGTCTGCCAAATTGTGAGCTCAAGCTCGAGTCAAGCTCGAGCTCGGCTTGTAGTGGTAGCAGCCGGCTTGAGAGCTCGAATTAAAAATTGAATTTTAACGGACGATCAACAAAGAAGGTATTGGTGGCCGAAGGAGGAGAAAGCAGCGGCAAACTCATCGAAAAATGTATCAAAATGACTAAAAATAGGCTACTCGAGCAAGATCGCAAGACAATGTGCCAAGCTTGGACAAGCTCGATAACTTCGACTTGTGAGCTCGTTAAAGAGCCCAACTCGAGTTGGAAGCAGGCTCAACTCATTTACACCCCTTGCCTTGCATACATGAAAGAGGGGCGTGTTGATTTGAACCCAAGCGTGCAGGAGAAGGGGAATCGAATTCA
This sequence comes from Phalaenopsis hybrid cultivar, assembly GCA_002079205.1. NCBI lineage: Eukaryota > Viridiplantae > Streptophyta > Magnoliopsida > Asparagales > Orchidaceae > Phalaenopsis > Phalaenopsis hybrid cultivar. The sequence goes on along the minus strand of JXCR01128942.1, from coordinate 51,579 downwards.
AGTGTCCTTTGTGTGCGAAGGAAGAAAGTGGAGGCCTGCATGTGTGGGAGGCTTCGACATTACGTGCGAGCAACTTCACGAGATAAGGGAAGAACTGAAGTCAAACTCAACAATCCTTATTGCCTTGCACGCACAAAAAGTGAGGAGCCGAATGAACCAATAAAGTTGGAGATTTAGCATATTACTTATAAATTTAATATATATGTCTAATTATTTAAATATTAAAAATAAACTTAAAAAAGTAAACTTTAAAAATCTAATCAGGAGAGGTAATCGAGGAAAGAGCAAACAAATAAATTTAATTAAGGTAAGTTCTACATAGGATGCGTTTGGGGTAGCTTTTTAGCTGCGACGTGGCGAGAAAATGCAAATCGGTGGCGTTTGGAAAGAACTTTGTGATTGCTTTTCAACTTAATTCAATCAACTTAATTAAGTAAATCACGGGTTCAACCCTGTGGCCCGTATTTCTTTCGTGTATAATCTCTCGATTGCCCTTGAACCCCCATGCTTTGCTCGACAATTTGTGTTCGACCCTCCCGCCCTAACTTCTCCTCCTCTCTTCCCTATCCCTCTGTGAGTAGCATGATAGAGTGCCCTTTACACTCCAACGTAGACCTCCATAATTCAAGTTTTTTTCCTAAACTCTTTCTCTAGCCATATCCACAAGAAGGATATGATCAGCGAAAAACATACAATAAGGTACACCCTCCTATAAATGTCGAGTAAGAATATTCGTAACTAAAGCAAAAAAGATATGAGCTTAAAGTCGATCCCTAATCTAATCCAACTGAAATAGAAAAATACTTGGTCAATACTCCTATTTGAACACAAGTAACAACTCTAGTATACACATCCTTAATGACTTGCATGTAAGTCATATCAACACCTTTCTTCTCTAGAATGCCCCAAAGGACTTCTCTTAGATCTTTATTGTAAGTTTTTTTCCAAATCAATAAAAATCATATGTAGATCCTCTTTATTCTCAATGCACTTCAATAAATGTATAGCTTCCATGATAGACTTGTTCGGCATAAATCCAAACTAATTATGAGAAATTTGTGCCATGTTTTAATCTATGTTTGACCACCCTCTCCCATAATTTTAAAGTATAACGCATCAACTTAATTCATCTATAATTTGCACAACTTGTGCATCTCATTTATTCTTAAAAATGAGGACCAAAATACACTTCCTTCACTCATCAGGCATCTTTTTAGTTTTAAAAATAATAATAAAGAGTTTATTAAGCTAGGAAACTCCTAAATCTCCAAAATATTTTTACACTTCAATTGGGATACCATCAGGTCCAACTGATTTCCCTCCTTGGTTTTCTTTAAAATCTCTTGAACTTCTTTTTTAATAATGTCACGGTAAGAATAAAATGTTTTATAATTATTAACGATATTATGATCACTAAGGTTGATCATACTTTCCGAAACTTCATTGAAATATTTATTAAAATAGCTCAACCACCTATGTTTAATATCTTCATCTAAGAAAAACACTTTTTAATTTTTATTTTTAATACACTTGAACTAAATATTTACCTTTTTTTGGCTAGTTTATACATATATTTTTTACCCTATTTATTATCTAATTTATTATAAAGATCACTAAGAGCAGAATTTTTAGCGTCACAAATTGTTTCCTTAGAAACCCTAAAGGTCACCTTATATTTTTCTCGGTTCTCTAATCTTTTACGTTTAAACCAGTATTTATAATACAACTTTTTATATTTATCTTTTTTTGCACATTATTATTCCACCAACAATTATTTTTATTTATAAATATTTTTCCTTTAGAATCTCCGAGTACATATTTTTGTCACTTGTTTCATAGTGTTTCTTACTTTATCCCACATAGAATTCACTTCTTGATCAACATCGCAAATCTTTAAATATTGAAGTTTACTCAAAAAAATAATTATTCGTGTCTTTTAGGTGCTCTCATCTAATTTTATGACGATGTATGATTGTACTTTTTATCTTACAACTCTTCATCTTAAAATCGATAACTAATAATTGATGTTGAGTACTTAAATTTTCACTTGGAATGACATTCCAATCTTTACACTCTTGATGATCACTTTTCCTCATAAAAAAATAATCAATTTGTGTTTTATTAGATTCACATTCTAATAAGTAATAATATGTTCATCTTTTTTCTCAAATAAAGTATTACTACAACAACACAACAAAGTCTTAATCCCACTAAGTGGGGTCAGCTACATGAATTCCTTTTTCTCCATTGCGTCCTATTTAGTGTCATATTTTCATTTAATTCTAATAAATTAAAATCATTCTTTATACATTACGCCTAAGTTTTCCTAGATCTACCTCTGTCTTTTTTAATATAAGTTGAATAAAAAATATCTACTCTCCTAATCGGATCATCAAAAGGTCGACGTTTAATGTGACCAAACCATCTAAGAGGACTCTCTCTAATTTTTTCTGTCAATGGAGTTACACCAACCAAATCACGGATATATTCATTTCGCATATTGTCTCTAAGTGTAAAGCCACTCATCCACCTAATCATTCTCATATCGGCAACGTTTAACTCAGTATTATGCTTCTCTTTTAAAGACCAACATTCAGAGCGCCACAGAGTATTGCAGGTCTCACCACCAACTTATAAAATTTTCCCTTCAATCTAAGCAGTAATTTTCTATCACACAATAAGCTCGAAGCATTCCTCCACTTCAACCGACCAACTTGAATTCTACTATTAACATCCCCATCTATATCACCATCGCTTTGAACAATAGACCTGAGATACCAAATCGATCACAACTTTTAATAATTTGATCACCCAAAGTTACACTTTTGTCACTAGAGCTACTACTAATAAAATTACATTCCATGTATTCGGTTTTGGTTCTACTCAAATGAAGGTCTTTAAACTCCAATGTAGACCCCCATAATTCAAGTCTTTCCTAGGTTTTTTGTCTCGTCTTACCCACGAGAAAGGATATCATCAACAAAAAACATACACTAAGGTACATCCTCCAGTAAATATCTAGTAAAACCATCCATAACTAAAGCAAAGAGATATGGGCTTAAAGTTGATCCCTGATGCAATCCAACAAAAATAGGAAAATATTTGGCCAATCCTCCTTCAGTTCGAACACAAGTAACAGATGTAGTATATATATCTTTAATGACTTCAATATAAGTTGACACAAGTAACAGATGTAGTACATATATTTGTAATGACTTGAATATAAGTCATATCAACGTCTTTCTTCTCAAGAACTCTCTAAGGATATCTCTTGGAACCTTATTGTAAGCTTTTTCTAAATCAATAAAAATCAAATGTAGATACTCCTTATTATCTATGAATTTTTCCATCAAACCTCTCAATAAATGTATAGTTTCCATTGTAGACCTGCCCGACAAAAATTCAAATTTATTATGAGAAATTTTTGTAAAACGTCTTAACCTTTGTTCAATTACCCTCTCCCATAATTTTAAAATACGACACATCAACTTAATTCCTCCATAATTTGCATACTCTTGTGCATCCCCTTTATTCTTAAAAATTATCAACTTAATTCCTCTATAATTTGCACCCTCTTGTGCATCCCCTTTATTCTTAAAAATGGAGGATCTAAATACTCTTCCTCCACTCCCCAGGATCTTTTTAGTTTTTAAAATAATATTAAAGAGTTTAGTAAACCAAGAAACTCCCAAATCTCCTAAATATTTCCACACTTCAATTGGGATACATCAAGTCATATACACTTTCCACCCTTTGTTTTTTTAAAGCCTCATCAACTTCTTTTTTACTAATGTGACAGTAAAAATGAAACGTTTTATTATTATTAACGATATTAAGATCACTAAGGTCGATCGTATTTTCAGAAACTCTATTAAAAATTTTATCAAAATAACTCACCCACCTATGTTGAATATCTTTTTCTAAACAAAAGTACTTTTTGATTTTCATCTTTAATATAATTTATTTGAGTTAAATCTTTACTTTTCTTTTATCTTTGTTTGGCTGGTTTAAACATATATTTTTCACTCTTCTTAGTATCTAATCTATTATAAAGATCACTAGAAGCAAAATTTTTAGCATCACAGGTTGTTCTTTTTGACTCCATGCGAACCGTTTGATATTTTTCTCAGTTCTCTAAGCTTTGACAATTAAATCATTTTTTATAACATAACTTCTTATATTTTATCTTTTCTTGCACATTATTATTCCACAACCAACTATTTTTATTTATAAAAGCTTTTTCTCTTGCTTCTCTAAGTACATCTTTTGTCACTTGTTTAATCGTGTTTGTTATTTTATCCCACATAGCATTAGCTTTTTAAATAAAATATTAGCAATACCAAAATCATACACTAAAAAAAAATTAATATGGTTCTACATTCTTCATCAATCACTCGAAAGTCATAGCCACCATGAATAATTCTAAAATCTTTCCACTCTACCAGCATGTTCATTTAAATTCCCTCCAATAAAATTTCTTTCTTAAAAATATATCATTTGTATTAATTATTCTAGGTAATTCTAGAATTTTTCTTTTGAATATATATTTGAACCTACTTGAAGAATNAAATCTCCTAAATATTTCCACACTTCAATTGGGATACATCAAGTCATATACACTTTCCACCCTTTGTTTTTTAAAGCCTCATCAACTTCTTTTTTACTAATGTGACAGTAAAAATGAAACGTTTTATTATTATTAACGATATTAAGATCACTAAGGTCGATCGTATTTTCAGAAACTCTATTAAAAATTTTATCAAAATAACTCACCCACCTATGTTGAATATCTTTTTCTAAAAAAAGTACTTTTTGATTTTCATCTTTAATATAATTTAATTGAGTTAAATCTTTACTTTTCTTTGATCTTTGTTTGGCTAGTTTAAACATATATTTTTCACTCTCCTTAGTATCTAGTCTATTATAAAGATCATTAAAAGCAAAATTTTTAGCATCACGGATTGTTCTTTTTGACTCCCTGCAAACCATTTGATATTTTTCTCAGTTCTCTAAGCTTTGACAATTAAACCATTTTTTATAGCATAAATCTTATATTTTATCTTTTCTTGCACATTATTATTCCACCACCAACTATTTTTATTTATAAAAGTTTTTTCTCTTGATTCTCTAAGTACATCTTTTGTCACTTGTTTAATCGTGTTTGTTATTTTGTCCCACATAGCATTAGCTTTTTAAATAAAGTATTAGCAATACCAAAATCATATACTAAAAAAAAAATTAATATGGTTCTACATTCTTCATTAATCACTCCAAAGTCATTGCCACCATGAATAATTCTAAAATCTTTCCACTCTACCAGCATGTTCATTTAAATCCCCTCCAATAAAAATTCTTTCTTAAAAATGTATCATTTGTATTAATTCTTCTAGATAATTCTAGAATTTTTCTTTTGAACATATACTTGAACCTACTTGAGGAACATAAGCACTTATAGCATTAAAAATCTTAGTATCAACAACAACCTTTGTGGCTATAATTCTATATACAATTTTATTAATTTTTAAAACATTATTTTGCAAACTCTTATCTAATTACACCTACACCCTTTCTAATGACTCTAACCGGAAAACCAAAATTTAAAACCTAAGCTATCAATCACTTTAACATTTCTCCAACCCATTTAGGTTCTTGATTACATAAGATATTTATTTTGCTATGAACTATAATATCATCATGTTCCAATATTTTACATGTGAGAGTACCTATAAGATTCTATTCTCATATTAGTTTAATGAACTAACTTTTTTACCCGCATTCGCTCGTAATGTGAGAATGCTTTACTTATTTGACACAAGCCCCAGTGTGACTCAATTTATAAAAAACTGTATAAATTATGTAACAACTGAAAACCTTTTATCAAAGTCCGGAATCCGTCATCTCATTCTAAGGATATCTATCCAACTTGAACTATAGTATCAAAAGGAAAACATTATTTTTATGCTCATATTGCTGTGATAGCATATCATTCGTTGGCCAAAAACCAAGTTCTTGATACAAATAACAATTTGTTATCATTTTATGAAATCAAATTCTATAAACCTACCATGAAACAACTATTAAGTAGAATTTCTAAGCTCAACTAAAGCTACGGAGATGGTCTTATTAAAAATAGAGAACATTACATGCCTAACATACAATCCTAATGTAAACCTATGCATGAAAAAATTGATTTCACTTTTAAAAAGTGGAAATAGTACTACTTCTTATGTGATATTAATGATTTGAGTGCTATGTGTGCAAATATAAAAATTTAGGTGTGAGGTATGGAAATACATAAGAATTGTGTGATATGTAAATGCCCCTAAAAAATATACCATTAAGTGCAAGGAAATTACGTGTACATAAAATTGCAAATCAGTTAAAGTACCTGATCCCCATCAGTTTTCCGAACAAAGTACATTGCAGATTCTGTATGTTGTATCCAGTGTATGACCTTGCTATATTTTTCTCTGGTCGTACCACCCAATTTCAAATGTGCAATTAACTGATCATTGTCTATAAAAGTGAAAAGTTTAGTTCATGCTGCTACAATGGTTACATTCAACATCGTGACATATCAATAACTACCTATAAAAGAAGGTGAGATTGGAATGACAGCAAATTCGAAGTTCACACATCAGCAAGAATTAACATTTCAACTGATGGGATAGAACATATTTGATAATGCGGCCAGAATGTAAAAATTATACAGAGAACTGTATAGCGGTTGACAACTAATTACAAGTGACGAACATTTAAACTCGTGTATAAAATAAAACAAAATCATAAGCAATGATTAATTTTTGCCTTCATGTATTTGCTGTTTCACAAAGTATTACTTCATAAAGATACCGTTTTAAGGAACATGTTTCTAGCAAAGTGCCCCATCATCAGTAATTTGTTCTGAGCTAAAAAAGCAACCGCAATTGAGAAAGCCTTTTTTTAGAAAAAGAGATTACAAAAAATGATTCTAGTTAACCTATCATCAATTATTTGTACTGAAACAAAAAGGCACTACACGCCTAGACATAACATAGGGAATTTGGACTAAAAGAAATAGTCAGCTAAAGACCCAATGAAAATAACCCTTAATTTTTTCTGTTTCAGCACTGGTAACGAATAAGATCATATAAAAACTAAAGGAATAACCTTGAATACACGGCTAGCAGCTTTCTATTTGAAGCATTCTAGAAATTCATGGGCAACAACATTCAATTATTACTATGTTGTTGCTTCTAAATGCTAAAATTACGGACTAATTTTCAGCTCTAAGGCTCAATGTTACTAAATGCCTACTTCTCAAGCAAAGTGAAGAGAAGTGTGTGATGCTCATTTCATTTTGCTTAAGGTGCGTTTCTAAGCAATGAAGTTAATTTGAAGATTTTTTAAATAATTTTTAAGTTTTTAATTATTGTAGCAAACTATTAAAAATTATTCGAAATTTTAATTTGCAGATTAACCATTAATATTTGCCTCCAAGTTATGTATTGTTCTCTATTTTTTTCTATTTCATATCAATTTTTATCATACTTTATATTTTATAATTGTCAATTAATGTATTCATATATTATTAGTTATGTATAACATATTTGTGTTTTGGCTAATAAAAACACCATTTCACTCTACGCTTTGATGCAAAAATAAAGTCTTGTGCATTATTGTACATTGCACTTTGATAACACTGGATGTGTACTGTTTGGATAAAGCAAAAAAAAATCTAAATTAACTTTATTTAATTGGTAATGATTCAGTTGTTGTTAAAGTATCTGTTAAAATTCAGAATAATGTAGAATATTTTATCGATATTAAAGGGATATTAATATTTGCCTCCAAGTTATGTATTGTTCTCTATTTTTTTCTATTTCATATCAATTTTTATCATACTTTATATTTTATAATTGTCAATTAATGTATTCATATATTATTAGTTATGTATAACATATTTGTGTTTTGGCTAATAAAAACACCATTTCACTCTTGTGCATTATTGTACATTGCACTTTGATAACACTGGATGTGTACTGTTTGGATAAAGAAAAAAAAAATCTAAATTAACTTTATTTAATTGGTAATGATTCAGTTGTTGTTAAAGTATCTGTTAAAATTCAGAATAATGTAGAATATTTTATCGATATTAAAGGGATATAAATAACTCTTACATGAATCCTAGAACATAAAAGAAAATAAAAAAATAATAGGAAATGAAAAATATAACACCTAATATCTTTAATTAATCAATTCATATTTTAATTATTTAGAGATAAATGATAAAACATAAAATAGGAAAGGAAATAAATCTAGTCCAAGAAAATAAATCTAAAATAGAAAAGTAAATAAAATTATATTAATAAACCTAATCTCATAAATGCGAATAGAAATAAATTATTTCATAATATAACTTCTAACGCTCCACTTCAAGTTGAAACATGATTGAAAATCATATTCAACTTGAATTTGAAAATATCAAACAATGGGCGAAGAAGATCCTGTGAAGTATAAATTGAAGTTTTCATCCCGTCCTGCGGTTGTTTTTTACTTTAATTCCTGCAATGTCTGTAAGTAGGAGGGAAATTTTTCCATGTAATGTTGTAGAGAAGTTTGCAGGGACGTAAACAACTGTGGATGTCTTTGACTGCAATTCTTGCAGTGTTTTTATAGGTAGGAGGAAGAATCCTACAGGTAATATTGCGGAGAAGTTTGCAGGAAAGTAAAAAATTATGATTGTCTTTGACAGCAATTCCCGTAGTATCTGTAGGTAGGCGAAAAACTCCTATAGAAAATGCTTTAGAGGAGTTTGCAGAGAAGCAAACAACCTACAGAAAAAGCTAACTTCTAGTTGATTGCGGTTGTCATTGACTGCAGTTTCTGCAGTGCCTGGAGATAGAAAAATTGCAGAGGAGTTTGTCGGGAATTAGACAACCTGTAGAAAAAAAAAATTATAAGATAAAGTCTGCAAAAAGGGTTTGTAGCGATGAGGGCCTGTAACAAGATATTATCATTTGCAAAATAGATTGGTGCCAGAAAAGATTTCCGGCGACAGAGAAAAAAGGGCTGCAACTTGCAGCAAGAGAACTGGTTAGCGCTGCTGCTGTTGGACAGAAGAATTCCCGCAAAGATTTCTGTAGGGAGAGTCCTGGTGGCAAAAAAAACACAGAGAAGGATCTGCATGGAGATTTCAGGCAGCCGGGAAGAAACCGACGGAGAAGGGCATGTAGGTCGGCATTAGGATTCCATCAAAGACACATCCAGTCTCCATCTATAATAGTTTTTTTCAAGTCATTTTGCAAGCAAACCAACAATGAACTCCCTCGTAACAAGCTTTACCTTCGTTTCCACAATCCAAGCATNAGAGAAGGATCTGCATGGAGATTTCAGGCAGCCGGGAAGAAACCGACGGAGAAGGGCATGTAGGTCGGCATTGGGATTCCATCAAAGACACATCCAGTCTCCATCTATAATAGTTTTTTTCAGGTCATTTTGCAAGCAAACCAAGAATGAACTCCCTCCTCACAAGCTTTACCTTCGTTTCCACAATCCAAGCACGTAAAATGGCGAAGGACGCCACGGAGGCGGCTGCACGAAGGAATAGCAGTTGAACTTGGAGGGGGAAAATGGCAAAAATAGCTCCTCCCCTCTGTCTACTTTTGCTGCAAAGACATGTTTGGGAAAATAACTTCTCTTCGGTTGGGAGTGCCACTGGAGAGAGAAAGTCTCGCTCTTTGAACATTGGTGGCAGCTCTCCGATTGGGATTTCGACAAAAGAGAGAGCAAATCACAACAAAGAAATTCTATTGACAGTGAAAGCTGCAAGAGAAAGGGCCGTTGGAAATGCAACTCCCCCTCACGCCTGCACTATANTGGGAAAATAACTTCTCTTCGGTTGGGAGTGCCACTGGAGAGAGAAAGTCTCGCTCTTTGAACATTGGTGGCGGCTCTCCGATTGGGATTTCGACAAAAGAGAGAGCAAATCACAACAAAGAAATTCTACTGACAGGGAAAGCTGCAAGAGAAAGGGTCGTTGGAAATGCAACTCCCCCTCACGCCTGCACTATAAAAGGAAAAATATTATAGAAGAAAGGGTCGGCAATGGATCAGGCTGCAGGAACCAATGCTGGATTTTTGTGGAAGAACAGTAGGAAACAACAAGAAGCAGCACTGGATTTCAGAGAAAGTTGTATTGTTTCCTACAACTTGGAAGAACAACAGAGAAAAATAGTTTTGTTTCCTGCGAGAAAGTCCTCCGGGTAAGAACGACGGGAAGGTCCTACAGGAAAGAATTGAAGAAATGTCCTTTGACTGGGAGGACAACAGAGAAGCCATTGGCGTGAAACTCATCAGAAAGGGTCGCCTGTGAGAGGGAGAGCAGGCCGACAAAAGATCGATAGAAATCTTGCCGGAAGAGGCCGCCTTTTAGAGGGTGGCAGTAATCCAAAGTTGGTTACCCACACAATATACCCGAGAATCTCAAGGATGAAAAGGTGAGCATTTGGTCGGTTCGGATGCATTTGTTCTAAAATTTGTCAAACTGATAATAGCCAAAATTCATAATTCAGAAACCGAACCAATCTAAATTTAAATAAAACCAAACCAACCGAACTGAAATTTAATTCCGTTCAAACGATTCAGATATGAAAAAACAGATATTTAATTGTTTAATAATTTTGGCTAAAAACAAACATTATAAATCACATACTCTATTCACATTATATCGACTTAATTTCATGAATCCTCTATTTATTTCAATCAAATATTACATGAAATATTTTTTTGATTTTTTTAGCTTATTCCACATGAAATTAAAATATAATAAAAATTTTTAATAAAATTTTGGTTTTTTGGTTTGTTTGGTTAAATGAAAATTAGAACCGAACTGAAAACCGAAGACCAAAAAACAAAAAGCAAATATTGAAGCTTTAAAAATCTAAAATCGAAATCCAATTTTAAAACCGAACTAAACCAACCAAACTTGATTGGTTTGGTTCAATTATTTGGTTTTGACTAAATAATGCACGCCCCTACAAGGACGATGTCACTCTAGAAGCTCTCCAGTCTCGCGACAACAAGGTCCAAGACTAGAAGGGATCAACTCTTCAATGGAGGGAGGTCTGACGACTAGAGCTACCTACCATAAAGATCAACGACAGCAACCTTTAGAAAAACGGTCAAGAAGAGGGGAATCGGTAGTAGTTATGCAATAGTTCTCTATGAAAAAAAATTGCGGCAACTAGGGAAACCGACGGCTATAGATCTACATGAAAGATATGCAATCGTTCTTTATGAAAAAAAAATTGTTGGGCAGCTAATAATAGAAAATCCTCCACGGAACAAATCACTACGGGAAAAACAATAGTAGGAAATTGTCGCTTGCTTTTTGGAAGTCGGCAGAGTCGAAGCTCCCAACTCTATAAGGGACAGCCGACAAGCCCCTGCAAGAGAGAAGAAACAAAAGTCGTTTCAAAAGGCAAGATGAGTGTCCTTCCCCTCCCGCACGGAGAATGGCAGGAAGGGAATCTGACCGTTCTGGAATAAGGATCAGTGGCTAGAGTACGAAATTAAGCTCTGATACAATGTTGAAATTTAAACTAATGCACAATCTTTTTATTAATATGACAGAACCTTTGCATGAATCCTATAACAGGAAATATAATAAAAAAAATAACAGGAAAGAAAAGATGTAACATATAATATCTCCAATTAATCAATTCAAATTTAATTATATGGAAATATGTGAAACAACATAAAATAGGAAAGGAAATAAATCCAATCCAAGAAAATAAATCTAAATAAGAAAGGAAATAAAGTTATATTAAAAAATAAATCTAATCCTCATAACTTCCAACGGGAACAATTTTTTTCCTAATATAACTTCTAACAGTATCAATTATGTTATTGTTATAATTTGGGCTTTTATTAGATTTTGGCTATTGGTTTGATTGTTGCTTTAGTAAAATAAATCAAACTACAACTCATCAAATTCAACTCTTCAAATATTACATCAACAAAATCATGTAAATAAATAAGTGGCATACATATCAAAAAGGATATTATATATTCCGAAAGACAAAGCTATATATTTTTAACAAATATTAATTGATATTCTTTCAAATAACTATTATTTAAGCTAAATTTAATTAAACTCATTGTTAAAGTGTATTACAACTTGGTTCATCCAAAGACAAAACTGAACCCATTGAGTTAAAATTCACTCTGATTTGATTTAATTTGATAATAATTTGGATAGTTTAATTTTTTTAATTTTAGGGCTGAAGCCATTTGGTTTAGCTTATCAGTAAGCCAAATGATGCACAAGCGTAAAGAGATTTCGCGATCCCGTCTTCGTGAAGTTTCACAATCTACAGGTTCTATTGGATTGTTAATGACCGACAATTGCAGTTCACTCAAGGAATTACCTAGATTTATTTTTATTTTTATTTTTTTAGCAAGTTTTCTTCCTTTGCTTCTTTCCTTTATAAATCTTTCCTATTTTCCTAGTTTGTAATTAACCTATTTCAAATTAGGAGACTTTTATATATGTGCGATGGTATGTTCAGATATGCAGTTTTTCTAATTTTTTTTTGGATTGAGGGAGGACATTTTTTCGCGAATTTTTTTTTTCGAGTGTTGTATCATCTTTCTTTTGCAAATGATGTATAAGTATCTTGCATAGGAACAAGTGGTGAAACCTCCTCGCCACTCATATCTCACTGCTTCACCATTCAGCTTGATTTCAATCAGGACAGTCGCTGACGACGTCAAATTTGTTGTCCAAAAACATATTTATCCCCACAATCCCTTCGAAACACCGTTGACCACATATATTAGCATTCCCTTGCTATTCCACCACCACCTCGTCACGAAATCCACTTCCCAAAAATATCTTTTAGNTCCTACAACTTGGAAGAACAACAGAGAAAAATAGTTTTGTTTCCTGCGAGAAAGTCCTCCGGGTAAGAACGATGGGAAGGACCTACAGGAAAGAACTGAAGAAATGTCCTTTGATTGGGAGGACAACAGAGAAGCCATTGGCGCGGAATTCATCAGAAAGGGTTGCCTGTGAGAGGGAGAGCAGGCCGACAAAAGGCTGACAGAAATCTTGCCGGAAGAGGCCGCCTTTTAGAGGGTGGCAGTAATCCAAAGTTGGTTACCCACACAATATACCCGAGGATCTCAAGGATGAAAAGGTGAGCATTTGGTCGGTTCGGATGCATCTGTTCTAAAATTTGTCAAATTGATAATAGCCAAAATCCATAATTCAGAAACCGAACCAATCTAAATTTAGATAAAACCAAACCAACCGAACTAAAATTTAATTCCGTTCAAACGATTCGGTTATGAAAAAACAGATATTTAATTGTTTATTAAATTTTGGCTAAAAACAAACATTATAAATCACATATTTTATTCACATTATATCGACTTAATTTCATGATTCCTCTATTTATTTCAATCAAATATTACATATAATAATTTTTTTGATTTTTTAGCTTATTCCACATGAAATTTAAATATAATAAAAATTTTTAATAAAATTTTGGTTTTTTGGTTTGTTTGGTTAAATGAAAATTAGAACCTAACTGAAAACCGAAGACCAAAAAACAAAAAGCAAATACTGAAGCTTTAAAAATCTAAAATCAAAATCCAATTTTAAAACCGAACTAAACCAACCAAACTTGATTGGTTTGGTTCAGTTATTTGGTTTTGACCAAATAATGCACGCCCCTACAAGGACGATGTCACTCTAGAAGCTCTCCAGTCTCGCGACAACAAGGTCCAAGACTGTAAGGGATCAACTCTTCAATGGAGGGAGGTCTGACGGCTAGAACTACCTACCATAAAGATCAGCGACAGCAACCTTTACAAAAACGGTCAAGAAGAGGGGAATCGGTAGTAGTTATGCAATAGTTCTCTATGAAAAAAAATTGCGGCAACTAGGGAAACCGACGGCTATAGATCTACACGAAAGATATGCAATCGTTCTTTATGAAAAAAAAAATTGTTGGGCAGCTAACAACAGAAAATCCTCCAAGGAACAAATCACTACGGGAAGAACAATAATAGGAAATTGTCGCTTGCTTTCTGGAAGTCGGCAGAGTCGAAGCTCCCAACTCTAGAAGGGACAGCCAACAAGCCCCTGCAAGAGAGAAGAAACAAAAGTCGTTTCAAAAGGCAAGATGAGTGTCCTTCCCCTCCCGCACAGAGGATGGCAGGAAGGGAGTCCGACCGTTCTTGAAAAAGGATCAGTGGCTAGAGTACGAAATTAAGCTCTGATATAATGTTGAAATTTAAAATAATGCGCAATCTTTTTATTAATATGACAGGACCCTTGCATGAATCCTATAATAGGAAATATAATAAAAAATAACAGGAAAGAAAAGATGTAACATATAATATCTCCAATTAATCAATTCATATTTAATTATATGGAAATATGTTAAACAACATAAAATAGGAAAGGAAATAAATTCAATCCAAGAAAATAAATCTAAATAAGAAAGGAAATAAAGTTATATCAAAAAATAAATCTAATCCTCATAACTTTCAACGGGAATAATTTTTTTCCTAATATAACTTCTAACAGTATCAATTATGTTATTGTTATAATTTGGGCTTTTATTAGATTTTAGCTATTGGTTTGATTATTGCTTTAGTAAAATAAATCAAACTACAACTGATCAAATTCAACTCTTCAAATATTACATCAACAAAATCATGTAAATAAATAAGTGGCATACATATCAAAAAGGATATTATATATTCCGTAAGACAAAGCTATATATTTTTAACAAATATTAATTGATATTCTTTTAAATAACTATTATTTAAGCTAAATTTAATTAAACTCATTGTTAAAGTGTATTACAACTTGGTTCGTCCAAAGACAAAATTGAACCCATTGAGTTAAAATTCACCCTGATTTGATTTAATTTGATAATAATTTGGATAGTTTAATTTTTTTAATTGTATGGCTGAAGCCATTTGGTTTAGCTTATCGGTAAGCCAAATGATGCACAAGCGTAAAGAGATTTCGCGATCCCGTCTTCGTGAGGTTTCACAATCTACAGGTTCTATTGGATCGTTAATGACCGACAATTGCAATTCACTCAAGGAATTACCTAGATTTATTTTTATTTTTATTTTTTTAGCAAGTTTTCTTCCTTTGCTTCTTTCCTTTATAAATCTTTCCTATTTTCCTAGTTTGTAATTAAGCTATTTCAAATTAGGAGACTTTTATATATGTGCGATGTTCTGTTCAGATATGTAGTTTTTCTAATTTTTTTTGGATTGAGGGACACATTTTTTCCAAATTTTTCTTTTTGGAGTGTTGTATCATCTTTCTTTTGCAAATGGTGTATAAGTATCTTGCATAGGAACAAGTGGTGAAACCTCCTCGCCACTCATATCTCATTGTTTCACCATTCAGCTTGATTTCAATCAGGACAGTCGCTGACGACGTCAAATTTGCTGTCCAAAAACATATTTAACCCCACAATCCCTTCGCAACACCGTTGACAACATATATTAGTCTTCCCTTACTATTCCACCACCACCTCCTCACGAAATCCACTTCCCAAATATCTTTTACGAGCCCTAAAACGGTATCACCAAACTATCCAAATTGACAAAATATAAACTCTACAATTCATGTATAACTTCCCATTTATTTTTAGCATAAAAGAAGGCTGTAAAATTCATTCACGTGATAGTATCAAAGATTTTTGGCTCCTTCAAGGTATTATATCCCCACTCAAAGCCAATGGGACCTTCGCCACAAATGAAAGTCATTCTTCAATCAACTAGAGTTACAAACATATATGAAAGATTCTTTTACAAAAGAGCAGTGGCAACTACAATAGAGAATTTATTGGGTTAAGAAGCAGGCAATCTCCAAAATCAACCTCAAATGAAAAGAAAATTAACAATGAAATAATGAATTGAAATTTTTCCAAAAAAAAAAAAGTGCCAACAAAAAAGGCAAATCACAAAAGTTCTCACCTTCCTCTATCATGTATCTGGATAGAAAACCAAAGGCAACAAATAATTCTCCTAGTAGAAGCTTATTCCAAAACCTCAATGGAAAAAGCTTGGTTGCTACGAAAAAAAAAAGCTCATATACCGCTTTCTAAACAAGAAAACTACTACTTGGAAAATATAATTAGGAGTGATAGAACATATGAAAATAAACAAAAATATCTTATACATATAAAACCCATGCCACGAAAAAGCTTTTAAGTACAAATTAAAGATGGATCATGATCAAAACTGATCGAAACATGTTATGTCATTCTCTCAAAACATCTAACACCAACTTTATGTTTCTAGTGCCCCACCAAGAATATAACTAATTATAAATCAACAAACTCATGAGAGAAAAGGAAGTTTATGTTGTCAATTTCTCATCTAATCAATCACTTCCAGGAATTAAATTTGAGGGGGATGATTGAATGATATTCTAAAAAACGATACCATAAGGTAAAAGCTCAAATAATGTGTTGTGCGTCCACCAAAAGGCCCACTTTAAGTTCCAAAAACACTTTAAAGAATAGTATTAGTGCCTGGCTTTCACGCAATCATCTACGCCAAATTCTGATTACCTTAAAAAATTAATTCCTTTCCAATTCACTAAAAAAGTTTTCAAATGACTTTCAATGTGAAATTTGTCATATAATCAAACACGTGTAGTTCCTATCCCAATCAGGCCTATAAATCTTCCCAACCTTTTGCTTTAGCCCATAATAATGTGAGGACCATCTAGAGTTTAAAAAAAAAAAAATATATATATATATATATATATATATCTTCTGAGCTAGATGATTTATTCTCTGCCTCAACAAACCCGTCTCACTTAAATTGTCTTAATAGAAAAAATGTCAAAGCATACACAATTCAACTCCATGATCCACACTGAATTTCAGACCAAAATTTATTCCCAAAACCCCACAATGTCAAAAAGATACTTTGAACCAATCACAAAAAATAACTCCTATATTAGTGATCCATCCACCAAAGCTCCCGAGTCAATACTTCTTAACAAAACGAGGTTTTAAAAGAAATAACATATATTTCTTAGAGATTGCTAGATCACAAATATTCTCTATAAATTAAAGGTTCCTAAATTTATCTTTTAAATCTTATTAATGGACAGTTCCAATGGGCACTTACATGATTCCCTATTCCATTCCCAATACTAAGGGTGTGTTTGGGGCATCGTTTTGGGTGCAACGCGGTTCGAACAACACCTCCCAAACTCTGTTTTCTAGATAAGCAAGAATTTAAAACTCTGTTTTGCAAACTCACCTTCCATCGAGCGGCTCGTGGCTTCATTCAATGTTTTCAACCCTAATTATCCANTCTTTTAAATCTTATTAATGGACAGTTCCAATGGGCACTTACATGATTCCCTATTCCATTCCCAATACTAAGAGTGTGTTTGGGGCATCGTTCTGGGTGCAGCGCGGTTCGAACAATACCTCCCAAACTCTGTTTTCTAGATATGCAAGAATTTAAAACTCCGTTTTGCTAACTCACCTTCCATCGAGCGGCTCGTGGCTTCATTCAATGTTTTCAACCCTAATTATCCCTAGGCCCTTCATTTTTCTTGCTCCTTCGTTCCTAGCTTGAGCTCTTCTTCAGTTTTATTGTCTTCTCTTGGCAATGGAGGTTGTGTTCACCTTTGCCACCTGTTTTAATATAAACGCTCATCTCCCTTTCTAATTTCTAGTTCTGTGTTGACTTTTAGGTGAGTTTGATTTGTACGATCGTCTCTTCTATCTTAGGATTCAGTAATTTTTACTTGTGTTTCATATGAATCATCTAAAAGTTGATCGATGAAAGTTGATCGATGGGCAGAAATGCAGAATTATCATTCTTTGAATGCTTGATGAAGGTTTCATTTTTTTTTTTTAGTTTTTGATTTCCCTATTTCAGTGATTTTTGTGGTTGGAATTCNCGCTCATCTCCCTTTCTAATTTCTAGTTCTGTGTTGACTTTTAGGTGAGTTTGATTTGTACGATCGTCTCTTGTATCTTAGGATTCAGTAATTTTTACTTGTGTTTCATATGAATCATCTGAAAGTTGATCGATGGGCAGAAATGCAGAATTATCATTCTTCGAATGCTTGATGAAGGTTTCATTTTTTTTTTTAGTTTTTGATTTCCCTATTTCAGTGATTTTTGTGGTTGGAATTATTGAAGCTAATTTCAGTTTGATGGCTTTTGGTGCGTATAATTAATGGTGAATCTTTCGATCAACACAGGTACCCTAAAGCAGTTTATGTTTATAAATATGAAGTAGATGCATGTGAGGTAGAAAGTTTGGTTTCCATTTTTTCAAGCTATTTGGATAGTTTATTTGGTTTGAATGAAGGAACTGTAACGCAGAACATGAAATGATTCAAATTCGATGCGATAACAGTATATCTTTTGGTTATGTGGTTTTTTTATGTCACACTTGTATGTGAGCTGGAATACAGCTCTTCTATGTCACACTTAGCATGAAGTAGAAGCATGTGAGCTATTTCTTAATAAGTTTTTTGTATGACTATGCAATATGTCAATAGATCTAGTAGTTTGGGGCTATGAAGCAACCAATTCACGATAAGCGTAGACGGTTGAAAGCATCATCTTACTTGGCCATAACATTAGTGTCATTTTCATGACGTTTATTCAAATATGCTTAATTTGTTTGCCACACATGTACGACTTTAATGAAAAAAGAAATTTTCTTACCTAGATCCAAGACGCATATCCAATGTCTATGAGGGCACCAATGTTGAACAATAAATTTGAGCCCTACGTTTTCATGCATTTTCTTCTCTCAATTTGTTAGGAAGGTTTTGTTGTGCATTTGTTTGGTGCTTTGAATAAACCACATTGAAAATCACATTTGAAAGAAGTCTAATGAGTTTGGTGATGCTTAGTTATTCTTAGTTAATACAAAATGGAGTATGATACTCTACTCAGAATTTGAGTTCTTTAATGTTTGCAATTATGTATTAATCACAAAGATCAATGTACGAAAAACACAGTCACAGCTATATGCTTGATGAATGAGCACTATGAATCCTATATTTGAAAGACTCCATGTATGATCTCTACCTTGTTGGGAAGAAATGGGTTGTTGAATTACTCATGGGTCACCCTGGAGATTTCAGAACATGTTTCGTATGTCGCCTTTTATTTTTTTAGATCGTTTACAAGGGCTAGAAACTTATAACAATGTCTACGGATCATTTCAGGCAACAACAAGAGAAATGTTGGCTATAACATTGAATATTTTGTTACATAACGAATATTTGGGAAACAATCGAGCAATTTCTGCATTCCTCTGTAACAATCGGTAGGTATTTCTCAATTAATCTAAATGTCTAGCTTGTCCTCCAAAGTTATCAAGTCATAGCAACATCATTTTAAGCAACGCCATCAGAGATATCCTATGACTATCAGTATATGTCACACTTTAAAGTATATATTACACTCTACTTTTTTCTATTAATAATTCACATTGATTTTAAGATCAATAAACTATTGTATGATTCAGGATTACAACGGAGCGATTGACGAAAAGTTTGTGAATACTCGTATTCCTAATATCAACAAAATGACATATATTAATCGTTGTCACTCACCTTCACAAAATATAATGACAATATGTGACTTCAGTATGTGTTTCAATTCCAAGATGACTGGTTCGGAAGGAAGTGCAGATGATAGCATTATTTTTAAATTTGTCATCGATTCACCTAAATATAATTTCCCCATGCCCCCTTTAGGTTATAGTAAACTTAAAAATATTTGTTCATTAAACAATCGCCAATGAACTCATTTATCTAATTTTTATTAGGAAAATATTATCTTATGAATGTTGGATACCCTATGAAACAAAAGTTATTGAAGTTTTATCCTAATGCAAAATATCACTTACTTGATTTGGAAAGAATCAGTCAAGCGATTCGAGAGAAGAAAAAAATGTTCAATAAGCGACATTCATTGTTAAATGGGGTCATTGAGCGAATATTCAGAATCAATAAGCGAATATTCAGATTTATAATAAATGAATAAATATAAATAAATATAAAATAAACAAGTTTATCAAATTTATAAAATAATTATTTACATTTATTCATTTACTATGATTCAAGCATATAATCTATGAAATATTTATGATGAATATTTGTTATAGGAATTATTATTTAAGAAATGTTACAAGTGATTTTATATGTAGGTTATTACATGAATACTTGCAAGTACGGNATAATTATTTACATTTATTCATTTACTATGATTCAAGCATATAATCTATGAAATATTTATGATGAATATTTGGTATAGGAATTATTATTTAAGAAATGTTACAAGTGATCTTATATGTAGGTTATTACATGAATACTTGCAAGTACGAATAATAAAAAATATTGGGATTCCTGACTTCTGGTATTCAGACGGAGATAAAACTCTAATTGAAAACAACACCAAATGGCGAATCAGCGAGGTGCGGATGGCAAGGGGGGTCTACGATCAATTCCTAAGCAAGTTACAGACACACCAATTGCAAAAGAAAATTACTACAATAATATAGAGGGCAAAAAAAAAAAAACTAACTCTCAAAATTCATAAACTTAAAAACCAGGTCCAAGAAAATCAGAATATAACATATATGAGTCCCTGATGGCAAGAACCTAATTAGAAAATAGAGAATACGGCGAGAACCCAAGAGGGAAGAAGCAAATGAATTAAACTTGCCGGAAATAAAGAAAGAAAATAGAAAAATAAATAAATTAAAGTTCGTACATACGGGACTTCAGCAATCGAGGGAGTTGAATACCGCGGAAACTCGGGAAGAACCACGTCCTGCGTTAGGAATTTGGCGCCACAACTAACGATGGTAAACCAAGCAGAAACGCTATCAGCAACGAGTGTAGGGTTGGACAAGGGCAAATGTGAGACTGGAAAGTGTGATGCACATGGTCTAGTGGTTGAAAGTTTATATTTTGAAAATCATAAAAGCAACTTATTATTTTGGGCATTTTAAACGAATTAGAGTTAGTTTTAAAATAAAAAACAAAAAAGAAACATTCCCAAACATATTCTTTCTAGATTAAAAAAAGAAACAAAAACTGATGCCAAACAAGCCCTTAGTTATCCCTTCCCTCTATTTTCCTCTTGATATCTTTAAAATGCAAGCCACCTTTTTTGGTGTCTACTATATTTCAGGACAAAAGAATAAACTGAATGGGGAAGTGTTTCAATTCACAAGAAGTGTATAATGTGGTTCATAACGTAGTTTTTTCATTTTATTTTTTGTGTTGATGCATGTAGGCCCAATCCATAAAAACCATGTATTAGCTATGAACATCTTCAAGATCCTGGTGGGTCTATTACTTTGGATAAACGGTTACTTCTCAATTGTATCTTAAATACCTACTTGACAATCAAAAAATTATCCTATGTGCAACAATAGCACCAAAAGTCCTTGATTTTTAGCTCAATTACCTCACTAATAACAACCCGGAGCCATGAGCAAAAGTTTGACCTTGACACAATCACTTGCACCAAAAGTCTTTGATGGTCAGCTCAATCACCTCATTAATAACAAAGTTTGAACTTGACAGAATCACTAGTGAGATAAAAAGATCTCCAAGTATCCACATCAAATGTCAATAACAAAAGAGCTACCTTAAAGTTGGATCAAAAATCAAAGACAAATGATATTTGTATTAACTGTACCAAAGATGAATGAATCTTCAATAGGTCACTTAAAGAGCAATTCTTCATGTCGTTTTCCACGATTCTGAAGTAGCATTTCAAGTCTCTTTTGTTTCAACTGTTTTCACTTCATCCAATCTCCGTTAGCATTTAATTCACTCCCTGTGACTAGAATTTTAGAGGAAATTGGGCATAAGGACTGCTGTTAACGTAACCAATAGCCCAAACGTAGAGCTATGTATGTTATTCACAAAAAAAAATTTGTGAATTTCTAAAGGGAGAATGGAAGAGTGAAATTTGGAAGTGGAAATTATGCAACATGTACGTAATATATTCCAAGTGTTCTACATTGGTTCATTCTGTGGCTTCTCTGATCACTAGGGTGATGAGGCACAAGAAATGTATGCTCAGGTAAATGAACCAGCAAGGGTGTGATTGTTGTCGAATTAGATAAAAGTGGCAAAAGGACACACGAGACGTCAACAGTTATTATTCATGTGGAAGAGGATGTGGCCGCATAGGCATTGTAGAATCTTTGGAGGAAACGTATTTGTGGCTAAAACTCAACAAGGCAATACAAGGTTGGCGCATGCATGAAGCTGATTATTATTCACATGAAAAATAATGAATTTATTCGTATTGGTATCAACTTCCAAGGATGAAAATCTCATCTTGAAGGATGAGAAAGATTACAACATGGCAAGTGGGAAGGGAACATGATGTGACTGGTGAGAAAAAAAAATTGTATTAGGATTTGCTCCAACAAATTGGTCAAGAAGGGCATCAAAGCCATTGGATTAACATTTAGATGAAGTACAATATATGGGTACTTGATTAAAATTTATATTACAATAATCTCAAAGTAAAGTCAGCAGATTAAACCTATCATGACTAAGAATTTAGTTAGGAGAACCATAAAAAATTGTCAACTTCTAAGNGTGTTCTACATTGGTTCATTCTGTGGCTTCTCTGATCACTAGGGTGATGAGGCACAAGAAATGTATGCTCAGGTAAATGAACCAGCAAGGGTGTGATTGTTGTCGAATTAGATAAAAGTGGCAAAAGGACACACGAGACGTCAACAGTTATTATTCATGTGGAAGAGGATGTGGCCGCATAGGCATTGTAGAATCTTTGGAGGAAACGTATTTGTGGCTAAAACTCAACAAGGCAATACAAGGTTGGCGCATGCATGAAGCTGATTATTATTCACATGAAAAATAATGAATTTATTCGTATTGGTATCAACTTCCAAGGATGAAAATCTCATCTTGAAGGATGAGAAAGATTACAACATGGCAAGTGGGAAGGGAACATGATGTGACTGGTGAGAAAAAAAAATTGTATTAGGATTTGCTCCAACAAATTGGTCAAGAAGGGCATCAAAGCCATTGGATTAACATTTAGATGAAGTACAATATATGGGTACTTGATTAAAATTTATATTACAATAATCTCAAAGTAAAGTCAGCAGATTAAACCTATCATGACTAAAAATTTAGTTAGGAGAACCATAAAAAATTGCCAACTTCTAATTGCTAAAAAAAGGAGAAATAAATGAAGGCACATATTGATAGAGGGAAACTAGAAAACTATAACATGTATTCTTTATCTAGTAGCTTAATAGGTAAAGCCCTGCTTATATATTTAATAAGCCAGCTATCATATTTAACTAATCAACAAGCAGACAGCTGAATCAATTTGCTAATCATTATATCGTAGAATAAGACAGTCAACACATAAATTAAATCACCAAATACAGTATAGTAAAGAAAAAAAGGTAAAGTGGACATATAAATAGCTTTTGAAAATATGAACAAAAGGGCTGCATAACAGTTAATCCGCAAAGTGATAAAAGACGAGAGCAAAAAAGAGTGCTAAAACTCAATCAACTCCATCTAAAAAGAATTAAAAAAGAAAAAAATTGAGGTACCTTTAGAAGTAATTAAATGACTACCATGAGCCAAAACTGTCAACGAAGAAATCTGGAGAGTTGTGGCCTGTAAAACTTCTCTAAATTTCACGATCTTGACATCTGAAGGAAATAAAAAATCAGCCACCATTATGATTGAATAAAAGGACAAGAACAAGATATATGTTGAAAGAGTAAAAAATAGAAAAACATGAATAAACACTACTGAAGTTACCCATGTCTAGCGACTAAAAAGAAAGGAACAATTAACTACAAACCGTCAAAATCACTCACATATATACCCCCTCCATGACAAACATACACACGAACAGGACAAACAAATAACCAAAGGAACATAATCAACATAGGAATAATATGATAGCTGACAGCTTAAAAATTTGCTAAAAACTAAAAGCCACGCTCTTACCCGAGATCTAAAAAGCAACAGGCGTCCCTGATTGCTAGTAACAGAATGAATGATCACCTGATTAGAATCAAAATTCAAGTTTGACTGACCATAGCATCAAGAAATCGCCAAGCCCTCTGGCTAGCAAGTACCAGTAAGATCAAAGTGAGACCTCTATTTTTACACTCGCTATCATCCAATTTGGACTACCCATTCCAGTAGCAGAACGTGAAGATGTTGACCTCATTTTTAGTGAGGTCTTAGTCTCCTACTCTTAGAACCTAGGATCTAGCTTTAGGAGTTCTTATTGACCATCCTAGCGGACTAGCAATGGAGCCCACCTCCCGTAGAACTTCAAGCCACTTCTTCACTCATTTTTGTGAAGAACTCGCATGAGTGTTTCCAAGCACTCAAATTCTAATTGTAAGAGCTAAGGACCAACATGTAGAGGGCCCGAAAATGAGTTTCTATAGAATCAAACAGTCTTAGGTGAACCCTTTGTGACTCAATTACTCGTGAATGCCGCAATTCACCCACTCACTGCACCACACACGACTTTGACTTGAATCGACTCGCCCGTCGGCGAACTCGTCTAGACGACCCAGGATGACGAAACGGACCGCGCCGACGCGTCTGGAACGTCAACTTTAGCTAGGAAGGACACCCGTATTGCTAGGGTTACGCGCACGCACAAATGACAAGGAAATCGATATTTTTTTTTGTTTAGCGGGATGCGGACCCGGACTCAACTCATGTTCAACTCGGATTCGATTCAGGCTGGACTCGAGCCTGAACAAGAGTTAAGTAATTTGAATTTCGAATTTCAAATTACAAATGAAATATTTAATTCAGTTTTAATGAAATTAAATTAGGAGTTATTATATGCCAAATAAAACTCCTCCCCCGTTGGAAATTCATCAATTACCCGTCCATTATCGTATAACGAACTTTTTGGAATTCCTCGAATACAAGAGCCCGCTCATCTCCTTCCTGGCATTCGATCCCCTCTTCTTCTCCCGCTCGTCCATTCTCCTCTGCACCGAAAACCCTCTCTCGAATCGATATCTCCCTCACTCGCCTACTCGCCTCTGCCGCTCACACGTCTCACCTTCTCGCACGACCCTCTCCCGCACTTGCCTGCTTGCCTCCTCCCTGCGTCGAAGACCACGACCTGCTTTGCCTCCCACTCCCGCATCTTCCCCGCTCGCCCAGAAAGCCCCGCTCTCGTCTTCTTCCCCGCGTACGATTTGAAGCCCACTGCTCGCTTCTTCTCGCCCGACCTCGCTCGCCTGCTCGATCCTGATCTCCCGCACTCGCTCCGCTCGATCCCGCTCCCTCCTACTTCCCTCTCGCGCGACCAAGGCTCTCTTCCTCGTGCCTGCTCTCTGTGTCGAAGAGCTCCTTCTTCCTCCCGCTCCTCTCTGCTCGATCCCGTCTCCCGCACTCGCCTGGCCTGCTCGATCCCGCCACCCACGTCGAATCTCCCTCGCTTCTTCCGCGAACGTCGAAGCCCCGCTCGACACCTCGCGCCTGCTTCTTCGCTTGCAGTCCCGCTCTCGAGAGATCCTGCTCGCACTCGACAGCTCCTCTCTCTCTTTCACCCTCGTCGGCTTCCTACTCGCTCGCCCTCTCCTGTCTCGAACGAAGCCCCGTTTGCCTCTCGTCCGCACCGAAGCCGCTGGCTCTCCTCTGCACGAAGCCGCTTAGCCTTCCCGTATACGTCTGATTCGCCTCCCCCTGCTCTCAACAGAACACCTTCGTTCTCTTTCGAATCTCTCTGTGTCAATCGTTTGCCACACTTCGACGCGCAAGTTTGAACTCCCTGATCTTACCTTCTACTTCGATTATTCCTTTCAGTTCACCACAAACCTTTTATAGAAGTATTTGATTCTAACAATTGAAACTTTTTTAGCTTATTGCATGCTACTACTACTGTTCTCAAACTTTTGTTATATCAGTTACTTCTCTACATATTGCATGCGGGTTGGTCTAGCATTGGAGGTAATTTTAATTGTCTTTTTTCTTTTTTTGCTCTTAATACCGGAGCATTTTAGTTGTGTTAAATAATATTCTAATTTTAATGTTGTCTTCTGAAAACGAATTGCATAGTTAGAGAGATATATGCTTCCACACCTTAAATTATTTGTTATTATTTCTCCAAAACTAACTATGTCCTTGCATTGGACGAAGCCTAGTTCAATTTGATTATGTCATATTGTCTAGATAATGTCTAAGTTATGAACTACTCTGTTTAGGCAATTTTTTTTACAATTGTGTTGTTGGTGTACATATATTTCTTCTCGTGTTTCATAGCTTCTATCATTTCATTTTTTATCAGTTTACTGGTTAAGATGATTTAATAACTGTGAACATGTTATTTTTGATGAATTCATACTTCAACTCTTGTTTGGCAATTGGAAGTGATCATGAATGCATTCAACCTGTGATAGTAAAGGTGATGACAAGAGTCTGCTTTGATGTGGTTGAAATTACTGGTTTCCATTATCAATTTGCTAGAGTTATCATATTTATCCTCTTCAATTTTTACATGCCACAAGATTCTTATGCATTTACTTGCTTAACACAAGGTTTCCACTTGCATACATATATAACGTCCAGTTATGAGTTTACATGTCCCAAATTTGGAACTTATATACTTGCATGTGTAAAAAAGGAATTTTTACGCTGCATACTATATGTTATTTGTGGATGGTTTAAACATAATTTTTTAAGGGTTGGTCTACCTACTGTTTTGGGGGTATTAAACTCATCATTTGGGTATTGCTTTAATCACTATTTTGGGGGCATTAAACCAATCATTTGGGGGCTGCCCTTGCTCGATTCTTTCACTGTTTTTGAGAGTCATTTCGGGTGCCGATTTTGGACTGATTGCTCATTGTTTGGAGCTGTTTGAAAGTGTCATTGTGGGTTGTACTTTTTGGTTCCATTTCCTGGCTTTTGGTCTGCACTTTGTTAATTTATTTTGTGGCTTTTTTAGCTTTATTTTTTTTACTCTGAATTGTGGAACATTCGGGCCGATCAAAACACTGCCTTGGAACAGATTTAAGCACTCTTCTCGAGAGTCTATTTAATTTATTTACAGTTGCTGAAAGACTTTTAACGCTTTTAGGTTGATTCACTTGTTATTACCTCATTTGATTTGTTAGTTTTGGAAGTATGTTAACCTTCTCTTTTCGTTTGTTTGTTTACTTTTGTTAGATGGTTAAGTCGAAAAGTGAGAGTTTCTGATTTAAATATTTGGAAGACACTTAGAAATATATGAGTATTAGTTAAAAAAACAATTAATTGAGAGTAGAACACCGTGAATCACTTTAAGCACAAGTTAAAGTGTAGGCTTCCTAGATTTTAGGAGCACGCCCTAGATGAGAGTCCATCCACCTAATCCTCAGCATAAACCTCCTGGATTTTAAAAGCACACCCTAAGTAAGAGTTCATCCACCTAATTCGCAACATAGACTTCCTAGATTTTAGGATTCAGTATAGGCTTCCTAGATTTTAGGAGCACACCCTAGGTTAGAGTTCATTCACCTAATTCTCAACATAGACTTCCTAGATTTTAGGATTCAGTATAGACTTACTAGATTTTAGGAGCACACCTTAGGTGAGAGTCCATCCACCTAATTCTCAGCATAGACTTCCTAGATTTTAGGAGCACACCTTAGGTGAACGTTCATTCACCTGATTTTCAAATAAATAACGAAACTTGGCACTTGACACTGATTCACAAACTGATCAAGACACTAGACACCAAGATGCACCGTGACGTAGTCCATGCTTCCTTAATTAAAGCAACAGTGAAATTCTCTCAATGACTTAACCTACAATGAAACCCAGTGCATCGGGATTTGAGCTTGAATAGTGCGCTCAAATCCTCCTGACAATTGAGGAAATTTTCTAACGCCACATCTGAATCATCGGACTAGGATAAGTTTAGGGTCTAGGTGGCGAGGGCGATGACGACATTGCTTATGTGTGCTTAAACGAGGGATACAAAGTAAGATTATTAGAATAGTATCTCCTACCTCAAGGATCTTCTATAAGAGAGAGGAAAGGATCGATGATGCTATTCGCCGACCCTTGGTGGGATCGTAACCCCCGACACTCTTAGGTTGTCAGTGGTTCTAGCACGATTAGAGTGACTAGTCTGTGGACTGTACGACTTTACAAAATATTTAAAAAAATAAAATAAAAATTTCTTTTGCATGATTAAAAAGAACTCTGCATAAAAAGACAAACAACAGCTTTTGCATGAAAAATCAAATAATTTTTCTATGAAAATTTATAAAAGTCTATGCTTAGTCATTTGGATTGAGGTTAAGAACTACCTCCTGTAGATTGTCGAGTTGGCAACTTTTACTCAAGGTCGGGAAGCACACGGCCCAGCTCTAAGCCTCCACTTTTACCAATGTTTTATGCCCAGTCATGATCTGTAATATGTGGTTACAGGTTTCTTTTGCTTGTGATTTCTACTACTCGTTTTTATGACTTTCATGTTGGGTTTTCTTGTCTTATTTATTTTTCTTGCAAGTATGTTTAAATATGCTGCAAATCATATTATGATCACAATATTAATCGCACAACAGTAGCATATGCCCAGGTATGCTTTTACAGTTTATCTACAGCATTTTACCTTTCAAATACCTTTTATTTATCTGCAATTTGATTATTTTGCATGCAAAACTAGCATTGAAACCAAAACCGAAACAAAATAAAACCAAACATTGACACTAAAACTGTGAAGCATAAACTACTAATCTCAAGCACTTAAACCCTGTAGTTGTCACGACGACAGGAGCTTGAAGTCAACTTTGTAGGCAACACGACGAGGAATTCATACCGAGCAGCAAGAGGATCTTCTTCAGCATTATCCTTTCCTAGTATAATAACAACTCATAGTACTTCGAGGTAGCTCGCCTAGCGCGACGTAAATCCTCACACTCCCTTTTTAAACTCCTGTACAACCATGTTGTGTAGCGTAAGTCCGAACCCGTCTTAGGTTCCAAAGTTGTGTGTGACACGACGTAAACTCTCTCATCTCTGCAGGCTATTTGCATAATCGGGTATTATGCAAATGTAAGTCTCAAATAATAAAACTGGCAGGATCAAACACTTAATTAACATCGTCTCCAAAAAAGTAGTCACACCGTAGGATAGTCTGGGAAGTCATCGAGATTTATCTCGGATTAGTGACATCCCCTACTTTCTCCTTCCTTTGGACTCCTGAAATAATTGTTCCTATTTGAGCCACTCACTTGCTTTTCCACGTCCTACCATGAAAACCTAAACTTTGAAATCTTGAAGATTAATACCTCTGATCATTATCGAGAGTTTTCTCAAGTAACCCCAGTCATTTGAGATGTAATTAACTATAGGGGTTTGCCTTTATAGGGAACTTAGAACCCAGATAAAATAAACTTTATTTAATCTTTGCATTGGATAAAGAAACTTGTCGGTCATACATAAAAGGTTCGGAAACCAAATGGATGTCACAAATCTCTTAGTTTGTAGGATTGGGTCTATCGCCGAAGTTTACACTTATCTTTCGGGAGGGTGTAGTATTCATGGTATCGACACGAATTATGCAAACTATTGGACTAATGAGATCCATTTGGTCTCATTTTTCAAAAATTAAAATATATTGCTTTTAAAACTCAAACTATATATCTATTATATTAAATTAAATTTCAAAAATTATTTTCGTATCCATATTTTCAAATAATCACAATCAATTAAAAAGTTGACTGACAAATTCTGACGACTCCGCTGGGGACTATTTCTTCTCACCATTTTGATCATGAGGTTTGGTCTTCATACATCGGTAGTGTGTTCATGTCCCTCTTGGGCCAGACTACCATTCTTCCGTTGGCATGTCTCGCTCATTTCTTTCTTGGGCAGGTATGGTCAACTCTTTTAGATTCTGGAGCCGTCTGTTTAAACATCCTTAAACAGAATGAATCTAGAATCTTTAGGGTTTACAGTGGGGTGGACCCCCAATAGGTGTGGTAGATTAGGAGTGGTCTATCGAAGCGAGTCTGATGCGAAGTTACCCCTTCCAAATCTCGGACCGGGTTCTATGCTTTATTCCTCTTTGATCTTGACTTGTTGTGAACGAGTTAACACTAAAATTTCAATCTCACAATCTTCCATTTAAACTCCAAACAAAACAGAATTCCATCAAATTTTCAAAGCAAAACAAATCACAAAATTTGGAACAAAATTCACATGAATAAATTTTAAAGGATACCCAGGAAGACAAGTGCGTTAACTTGAGTACTTTCGTTGAAATTACAAGGCATTAGACGTCACTGACTTCCGAATTTTTTTTCAAATGACAGAGACAATGTCTTCACCAAAGTTGATCTTTTTTTTCGCCACCGGAATGGAGTTTGCTATTAGCAAGAGCGAGCTACCTGACTTGGCAATCATTAAATTTGGACAAGGATTCAACAATATTGAAGTCAAGTTCGGGAATGTCGCTGCCACAATGATGAAGTCTGAAACGGACAGGTCCACCGAGCATGTTGTGGAGTTCAACCTGAAATCTGCTAACTCCCCCCTCTAAAAAGAGTATTGATTGAAAAGAACCTTGCTCTTGCTATAAAGTCTGCCGCTAAGAGCGTAGGGACCGCTCCCAGGACTGTTTCAGCTTCTGCCACCTGATTCACTGCTATTACACCAACTGTTCCATTAAACAAAGAGAGGAGATTCTATACGAAGAAATGTCAGTCGATGTTTTTGCCCCATCGTTTTTCGTAATCGAGATTGGGTCCAACTGAAAGTCTGTGCGACTGACCAAGACACGTGAAATTAAGCACAATCAGAAAATTCTAAGGGCCGAGAAGGCGAAAGCCACAGAGTTGGCTACTACTGACACCGACCTCCGACTGAATAAGACAGGATTACGTGAGACTTTACCTCTACTCATGGGGAGTAAGTTTCACCAGTTGTCTGGTACCTACGGAGATGGGGGAGTATGTAGGGTTGCTACCACAGTACCGTCGTCATCTCTCCATAATAGTCCACAGCCAGCGATGACATTTAAAGAGAAATCTGAGAGAGTAACAACGGTGGATAAAGACAAGCAGACAGTACAGATTCAGGTCGAGCAGCCTCAACAAATCAACCAGCAATATCTGCAGTAGTACGATCTACAGCATAACCAACAATACAACCAACATCACGGTCAACAGTCATCCCAACATAGGCCATGCCAGATGGATGAAATACAGTGTCCATTTATGGCTAAGCAATTGAACAAAGTATATTCTTTAAGAAAAAAAGTTGTAAAGATGTTCCAGGATTTGATTAAAAATCTCAAATTCAGATTACGACAGCCAAAGAGGCCGGAGGAAGTCGACAAGAAAGACCATCCCAACTACTGTCCCTACCACAGACTGCTCGGACATACTATAGAGAACAGTATCAGCTTCAAAGAATGGCTCGAGAAGAATTTCAAAAACGGGAAGATAACGATCCCGAAAGAGTGTTTGACAGAACCTGAAAGATGTTCCATCAATATGATTTCGGTTGATCCAATTGTTCTAATTGACTCCTACACGACTACACCAGTGCTCAACAAAAGAGGTGAGACCCATAAAAAACCTCCAACTAACCTTAAAGCTATCAAAGGAAGGTCGATCGAGGCTAAGTTGGAAAGACTTCGAGCCGACATTGCACAGTTGTGTGAAGAACGAAGAGAAGATATAAGCGATAAACCCTATGAGCCATCAAATTATGTGCTAGAGGAATTCGCAGAAATCAACATTGTTGAGGCCATAGCCACCTTACCCTCTCGCGATGCTCTTTTGCCCACTAAGGAGAATGCTGTGGATGAGTTGCAAAGAGTCATTCAACAACGTGATGAACAAATCAACCAGATGAAGAAACAACTAGAAGAAATGATGACCGCGATGACCCCTATTCAAAGACAGTCACAGTCACCACAAAGGACAGCTCTGGAAGCAAGTCAGCCAGAAATTGTTCATATTACAGACGAAAGAAAAGAACTTACTTCCGCTGACAAATACCAACATCAGAAGAAGGATTCAGTCCAGACCATGATACAGGAAAAAGACATTAAACAAATGGTGGAACAACACGTGAGAGAAGCTCTAACTCAATCAGAAGAAGGGGCATTGATCCTAAAGGACAGACCATATCCTGAAGAATTTGATAATATCCAATACCCCAAGGGTTTCATATCACTGTCGTTCAAGACATTTGATGGAACAGGAAACCCCCGACAGCATGTTCCACACTTCCGAGCAAAATGTTGCAACGCGGGGGGTAGTGATGTTTTGTTGTGTCGTCAATTTGTAAGCAATCTTTCAGGAATTGCTTTTGACTGGTACGTCGAATTACCAAATGACTCGGTCAAAACATTTACAAAATTGGAAGACCTCTTTGTTAAGAGGTTCGCTGGCGTTAAACACCATATCACCGTCGGTGATCTCGTGGTGGAGCGACAGAAGCCAGCCGAAACATTGATGGATGACAGCGACTTTTTATATACCTAAAAATACAAGAATTTGACACTACTACTAAAAGATTTAAACCCTCAACAATGACACCAAAAACTTGATACAAACTTAATATGCAAAAATTTATGAACCCAAAGTTATTATTTTATAATGATTTTGTAAAGTCACAATTTCAAACGCAAGTATATGTATCGCTCAAGTAATACAGGGTTCTAGTGGAGTCCCGTTTATCAATCCTACAGGGAAGCGAGGTAAGAGGTCCTTAATCAAATCCTAGTCTACTACAATTAGTACTTAGTTTTAAATAACAATTGAAATAATGTTTTATCTAGCAACTAATCGTAAATGCAAGTGTTAAATGTAGTAACTATAACTAAATGCAAATATTAATTCTAAAGATAACTTTTTTTCTGATGAATTGTTTAGAGAATTTTGAGATATTAAAAACTATTATTCTTATGTAATGAATTGGATAATGTAAAGAAATGAAATGCATTAAATATTGTATGTGTCAAATAGGAGCAATTACCCTTTGGTCCAGACATAAAGAACATTGACTAATCCTATGCTTGTTTACTGAATCCGTGGCTAGGCTGGGAAGATACCGGCTCTGATTTTGGAGCTCCCAAGTTCCCCTCGCCTGAGGGCTAACATCTCCGCTTCAGTACTCAAGCAATATGACCGAATTAGGGATTTTAGTCTGTCATCCTAAAATATCGAATTCTACGCCCATCAAAGCATATTTCCCTATTTATTTGCATTCAACTCCCATGAACTTAACCATCCATGGAATCTAAATATGGTTCTATTTTGTTGAGAATTACACAGTCTTCTCGGGTCTTAATGCAATTACAATGAATTTTAACACTACAACAGGTTTTTATTATAATGTAAATAAAGTGCAAGTAAAAGTCATCACATTGATAATTAAATCCCCTTCTAACATGCATCACAAAATCCTAAACATGAATTCTACTCATTAAAAAAGAAAAGTAAAATGAAAACAATAAGCATCACAAAATCCTAAACATGAATTCTACTCATTACAAAAGAAAAGTAAAATGAAAACAAAAATAAGTGGAAGTAAAAACCATCACATTGATAATTAAATCCGCTTCTAACAAGCATCACAAAATCGCAAAACATGAATTCTACTCATTACAAAAGAAAAGTAAAATGAAAACAACGGCATAATCTTCTCATACCATTATTTTCAAACAAGAAGAAAGAGTAAGAGAAGCCAATCACAAAGCATGAAGAAAACACAACGGAAAATTCATTTAACCAAAGAAAATCCACTAGATAAATGTTTACAAAAATCAAAAGATAATCAAGAACACAATACTTAGTTTTTTCCTNCTTCAAGCCACTTCTTGACTCATTTTTGTGAAGAACTCGCATGAGTGGTTCCAAGCACTCAAATTCTAGTTGTAAGAGCTAAGGACCAACATGTAGAGGGCCCAAAAATGAGTTTCTATAGGATCAAACAGTCTTAGGTGAACCCTTTGTGACTCAATTACTCGTGAATGCCGCAATTCACACACTCACTGCACTACACATGACTTTGACTTGAATCGACTCGCCCGTCGGCGAACTCGTCCGGACGACCCCGGATGACGAAACGGACCGCTTCGACGCGTCTGGAACGTCAACTTTAGCTAGGAAGGATACCTGTATTGCTAGGTTTACGCGTGCGCACAAATGACAAGAAAATCGATATATTTTTTTTTGTTTAGCGGGATGCGGACCCGGACTCAACTCATGTTCAACTCGGATTCGATTCAGGCTGGACTCGAGCCTGAACAAGAGTTAAGTAATTTGAATTTCGAATTTCAAATTTCAAATTTCAAATGAAATATTTAATTCAGTTTTAATGAAATTAAATTAGGAGTTATTATATGCCAAATAAAACTCCTCCACCGTTGGAAATTCATCAATTACCCGCCCATTATCGCATAACGAACTTTTTGCAATTCCTCGAATACAAGTTCCCGCTTATCTCCTTCTTGGCATTTGATCCCCTCTTCTTCTCCCGCTCGTCCATTCTCCTTTGCACCGAAACCCCTCTCTCGAATCGCCATCTCCCTCACTCGCCTACTCGCCTCTACCGCTCACACGCCTCACCTTCTCGCACGACCCTCTCCCGCACTCGCCTGCTCGCCTCCTCCCTACGCCGAAGACCACGACCTACTTTGCCTCCCACTCCCGCATCTTCCCCGCTCGCCCAGAAAACCCCGCTCTCGTCTTCTTCCCCGCGTACGATCTGAAGCCCACCACTCGCTTCTTCTCGCCCGACCTCGCTCGCCTGCTCGATCCTGATCTCCCGCACTCGCTCCGCTCGATCCCGCTCCCTCCTACTTCCCTCTCGCGCGACCGAGGCCCTCTTCCTCGCGCCTGCTCTCTGTGCCGAAGAGCTCCTTCTTCCTCCCGCTCTCTCTCTCTCTCTGCTCGATCCCGTCTCCCGCACTCCGCCTGGCCTGCTCGATCCCGTCTCCCGCACTCCGCCTAGCCTGCTCGATCCCGCCACCCACGCTGAATCTCCCTCGCTTCTTCAGCGAACGTCGAAGACCCGCTCGACTCCTCGCGCCTGCTTCTTCGCTCGCAATCCCGCTCTCGAGAGATCCTGCTCGCACTCGACAGCTCCTCTCTCCCGTTCACCCTCGTCGGCTTCCTGCTCGCTCGCCCTCTCCTGTCTCGAGCGAAGCCCCGTTCGCCTCTCGTCCACACCGAAGTCGATGGCCTTCCTCTGCACGAAGCTGCTCAGCCTTCCCGTATACGTCTGATTCGCCTCCCCCTGCTCTCGACAGAACACCTTCGTTCTCTTTCGAATCTCTCTGTGTCGATCGTTTGTCACACTTCGACGCGCAGGTTTGAACTCCCTGATCTTACCTTTTACTTCGATTATTCCTTTCAGTTTACCACAAACCTTTTATAAAAGTATTTGGTTCTAACAATTGAAACTTTCTGAGCCTATTGCATGCTACTACTACTGTTCTCAAATTTTTGTTATATCAGTTACTTCTCTGCATATTTCATATGAGTTAGTCTAGCATTGGAGGTAATTTTAATTGTGTCTTTTTCTTTTTTTGTTCTTAATACCTGAGCATTTTAGTTGTGTTAAATAATATTCTAATTTTAATGTTGTCTTCTGAAAACGAATTGCATAGTTAGAGAGAATTATGCTTCCACACCTTAAATTATTTGTTATTATTTCTCCAAAACTAACTATGTCTTGCAATGGACGAAGCCTAGTTCAATTTGATTATGCCATATTGTCTAGATAATGTCTAAGTTATGAACTGCTCTGTTTAGGTAATTTTTTTTTACAATTGTGATGTTGGTGTACATATATTTCTTCTCATGCTTCATAGCTTCTATCATTTCATTTTTTATCAGTTTACTGGTTAAGATGATTTAATAACTGTGAACATGTTATTTTTGATGAATTCATACTTCAACTCTTGTTTGACAACTGGAAGTGAGCATGAATGCATTTAACCTGTGATAGTAAAGGTGATCACAAGAGTCTTCTTTGATGTGGTTGAAATTACTGGTTTCCATTATCAATTTGCTAAAGTTATCATATTTATTCTCTTCAGTTTTTACATGCCACAAGATTCTGATGCATTTACTTGCTTAAGGTTTCCACTTGCATACATATATAACGTCCAGTTTTAATGAGTTTACATGTCCCAAATTTGGAACTTATATACTTGCATGTGTGAAAAAGGAATTTTTCCGCTGCATACTATATGTTATTTGTGGATGGTTTAAACATAATTTCTTAAGAGTTGGTCTAGCTACTGTTTTGGGGTATTAAACTCGTCATTTGGGTGTTCTTTTAATCACTATTTTGGGGGCATTAAACCAATCATTTGGGGGCTGCCCTTGCTCGATTCTTTCACTGTTTTTGGGAGTCATTTCGGGTGCCAATTTTGGATTGATTGCTCATTGTTTGGAGTTGTTTGAAAGTGTCATTGTGGGTTGTACTTTTTGGTTCCATTTCGTGGCTTTTGGGCTGCACTTTGTTAATTTATTTGGTGGCTTTTTTAGCTTTATTTTTTTTTACTCTGAATTGTGGAACATTCGGACCGATCAAAACACTATCTTGGAACATATTTAAGCACTCTTCTAGAGAGTATTTAATTTATTTACAGTTGCTGAAAGACTTTTAACGCTTTTAGGTTGATTCACATGTTATTTCCCCATTTGATTTGTTAGTTTTGGAAGTGGGTTAACCTTCTGTTTTCGTTTGTTTGTTTACTTTTGTTAGATGGTTAAGTCGAAAAGTGAGAGTTTCTGATTTAATTATTTGAAACACACTTAGAAATATATGAGGATTAGTTAAAAAAACAATTAATTGAGAGTAGAACACCGTGAATCACTTTAAGCACAAGTTAAAGTGTAGGCTTCCTAGATTTTAGGAGCACGCCCTAGGTGAGAGTCCATCCATCTAATCCTCAGCATAGACCTCCTGGATTTTAAGAGCACATCCTAGGTGAGAGTTCATCCACCTAATTCGCAATATAGACTTCCTAGATGTTAGGATTCAGTATAAACTTCCTAGATTTTAAGAGCACACCCTAGGTTAGAGTTCATTCACCTAATTCTCAGCATAGACTTCCTAGATTTTAGAATTCAGTATAGATTTCCTAAATTTTAGGAACACACCTTAGGTGAGAGTCCATCGACCTAATTCTCAGCATAGACTTCCTAGATTTTAGGAGCACATCTTAGGTAAACGTTCATTCACCTGATTTTCAAATAAATAACGAAACTTGGCACTTGACCCTGATTCACAAAATAATCAAGACACTAGACACTAAGATGCACCGTGACGTAGTCCATGCTTCCTTAATTAAAGCAACAGTGAAATTCCCTCAATGACTTAACCTACAATGAAACCCAGTGCATCGGAATTTGAGCTTGAATATTGCACTCAAATCTTTTTGGCAATTGGGGAAATTTTCTAACGCCACATATGGATCTTCGGACTAGGATAAGTTTAGGGTCTAGGTGGCGAGAGCGATGACGACATTGCTTATGTGTGCTTAAACGAGGGATACGAAGTAAGATTATTAGAATAGTATCTCCTACCTCAAGGATCTTCTATAAAAGAGAGAAAAGAATCAATGATGATATTCGCTGACCCTTGGCGGGATCGTAACCCCCGACACTCTTAGGTTGTCAGTAGTTCTAGCACGATTAGAGTGATTAGTTTGTGGACTGTACGACTTTACAAAATACTTTAAAAAATAAAATAAAAATTTCTTTTGCATGATTAAAAAGAACTGCATAAAAAAGACTTAAACAACAGCTTTTACATGAAAAATCAAATAATTTTTCTATGAAAATTTATAAAAGTCAATACTTAGTCATTTTGATTGAGGTTAAGAACTACCTCCTGTAGATTGTCGAGTTGGCAACTTTTACTCAAGGTCGGGAAGCACACAGCCCAGCTCTGAGCCTCCACTTTTACCAATGTCTTATGCCCAGTCCTGATCTGTCATATGTGGTTACAGGTTTCTTTTGCTTGTGAAATCTACTACTCGTTTTTATGACTTTCATGTTGGGTTTTTTTGCCTTATTTATTTTTCTTGCAATTATGTTTAAATATGATGCAAATCATACTATGATCACAATATTAATCGCGCAACAGTAGCAGATGTCTAGGTATGTTTTTACAGTTTATCTACGGCATTTTACCTTTCAAGTACATTTTATTTATCTGCAATTTGATTATTTTGCATGCAAAACCAGCATTGAAACCAAAACCGAAACAAAATAAAACCAAACATTGACACCAAAACTGTGAAGCATAAACTACTAATCTCAAGCACTTAAACCCTGGAGTTGTCACGACGACAGGAGCTTGAAGCCAACTTTGTAGGCAGCACGACGTGGAATTCAGACCGAGCAGCAAGAGGATCTTCTTCAGCAGTATCCTTTCCTAGTATAATAACAACCCATAGTAGTTTGAGGTAGCTTGTCTGGCGCGACGTAAATCCCTACACTCCCTTTTTAAGCTCATGTACAACCATGTTGTGCAACGTAAGTCCGAACCCACCTTAGGTTCCGAGGTTGTCGTGTGATACGACGTAAACTCTCTTATCTCTGCAGGCTATTTGCATAATCGGGTATTATACAAATGTAAGTCCCAAATAATAAAACTGGCAGGATCAAACACTTAATTAACATCGTCTCCAATGCAACGTAAGTCCGAACCCGCCTTAGGTTCTGAGGTTGTCGTGTGACACGATGTAAACTCTCTCATCTCTGCAGGCTATTTGCATAATCGGGTATTATACAAATGTAAGTCCCAAATAATAAAACTGGCAGAATCAAACACTTAATTAACATCGTCTCCAAAAAAGTAGCCACACCGTATGACAGTCTGGGAAGTCATCGAGATTTATCTCGGATCAGTGACATCTCCTACTTTCTCCTTCCTTTGAACTCCTGAAATAATTGTTCCTATTTGAGCCACTTTCACTTGTTTTTCCACGTATTACCATGAAAACCTTAACTTTGAAATCTTGAAGACTAATACCTCTGATCATTATCGAGAGTTTTCTCAAGTGACCTCAATCATTTGAGATGTAATTAACTATAGAAGTTTGCCTTTATAGGGAACTTGGAACCCAGATAAAATAAATTCTACTTAATCTTTGCATTGGATAAGGGAACTTGTCGGTCATACATAAAAGGTTCGCAAACCAAATGGATGTCACAAATCTCTTAGTTTGTAGGATTTGGTCTATCGCCAAGGTTTACACTTATCTTTCGGGAGGGTGTAGTATTCGTGGTATTGGACACGATATGCAAACTATTGGACTAATGAAATCCATTTGGTCTCATTTTTCAAAAATTAAAATATACTGTTTTTAAAACTCAAACTATATATCTATTATATTAAATTAAATTTCAAAAATTATTTTCATATCCATATTTTCAAATAATCATAATCAATCAAAAAGTTGACCGACAAATTCTGGCGACTCTGCTGGGGACTAGTTTTTCTCTCCATTTTGATCATGAGGTTTGGTTTTTATACATCGGTAGTGTGTCCATGTCCCTCTTGGGCCAGACTACCATTCTTCCGTTGGCATGCCTCGCTCATTTCTTTCTTGGGCAGGTATGGTTAACTCTTTTAGATTCTTGAGCCGTCTATTTAAACATTTTTAAACATAATGAATCTAGAATCTTTAGGGTTTACAGTGAGGTGGACCCCCAATAGGTGTGGTAGATTAGGAGTGGTCTATCGAAGCGAGTCTGATGCGAAGTTACTCCTTCCAAATCTCGGACCGGGTTCTATGCTTTATTCCTCTTTGATCTTGACTTGTTGTGAACGAGTTAGCACTAAAATTTCAATCTCACAATCTTCCATTTAAACTCCAAAGTAAATGGAATTCCATCAAATTTTCAAAGCAAAACAAATCACAAAATTTGGAACAAAATTCACATGAATAAATTTCAAATGATACCCAGGTCATAAGAAAAGTGTGTTAACTTGAGTACTTTCGTTGAAATTACAAGGCATTGGACGTCACTGACTTCCGAAAATTTTTTCAAATGACAGGGAAAATGTCTTCACCAAAGTTGATCTTTTCTTTCGCCACCAGAATGGAGTTTGTTATTAGCAAGAGCGAGCTACCTGACTTGGCAATCATTAAACTTGGACAAGGATTCGACGATATGGAAGTTAAGTTCGGGAATGTCGCTGCCACAATGATGAGTCTGAAACGGACAGGTCCACCGAGCATGTTGTGGAGTTCAACCTGAAATCTGCTAAGGAACTCTCCCCTCTAAAAAGAGTATTGATTGAAAAGAACCTTGCTCTTGCTATAAAGTCTGCCGCTAGGAGCGTAGGGACCGCTCCAAGGACTGTTTCAGCTTCTGCCACCGGATTCACTGCTATTACACCAACTGTTCCATTAAACAAAGAGAAGGAGATTCTATATGAAGAAATGTCAGTCAATGATTTTGCCCCGTCGTTTTTCGTATTCGAGATTGGGTCCAACTGAAAGTCTGTGCGACTGACCAAGACACAGGAAATTAAGCACAACCAGAAAATTCTAAGGGCCGAGAAGGCGAAAGCCACAGAGTTGGCTACTACTGACACCGACCTCCGACTGGATGAGACAGGATTATGTGAAACTTTACCTCTACTCATGGGGAGTATGTTTCACCAGTTGCCTGCTACCTACGGAGAAGGGGGAGTCTATGGGGTTGCTACCACAGTATCGTCGTCATCTCTCCATAATAGTCCAAAGCCAGCGATGATATTTAAAGAGAAATCTAAGAGAGTAACAACGGTGGATAAAGACAAGCAGACAGTACAGATTCAGGTCGAGCAGCCTCAACAAATCAACCAGCAATATCTGCAGTAGTACGATTTACAGCATAACCAACAATACAACCAACATCACGGTCAACAGTCATCCCAGCATAGGCCATGCCAGATGGATGAAATACAGGGTCCATTTGTGGCTAAGCAATTGAACAAAGTATATTCTTTAAGAAAAGAAGTTGTTGCAAAGATGTTACAGGATTTGATTAAAAATCTCAAATTCAGATTACGACAGCCAAAGAGGCTGGAGGAAGTCGACAAGAAAGACCATCCCAACTACTGTCCCTACTACAGACTGCTCGGACATACTATAGAGAACAGTATCAGTTTCAAAGAATGACTCGAGAATAATTTAAAAAACGGGAAGATAACGATCCCGAAAGAGTATTTAACAGAACCTGAACGATGTTTCATCAATATGATTTCGATTGATCCAATTGTTCTAATTGACTCCTACACGATTACACCAGTGCTCAAACAAAGAGGTGAGGCCCATAAAAAACCTCCAACTAACCTTAAAGTTATCAAAGGAAGGTCGATCGAGGCTAAGTTGGAAAGACTTCGAGCCGACATTGCACAGTTGTGTGAAGAACGAAGAGAAGATATAAGCAATAAACCCTATGAGCCATCAGATTATGTGATAGAGGAATTCGCAGAAATCAACGTTGTTGAGGCCATAGCCACCTTACCCTCGTGCGATGCTCTTTTGCCCACTAAGGAGAACGCCGTGGATGAGTTGCAAAGAGTCATTCAATAACTTGATGAACAAATCAACCAGATGAAGAAACAACTAGAAGAAATGATGACCGCGATGACCGTCATTCAAAGAAAGTCACAGTCACCACAAAGGACAGCTCTGAAAGCAAGTCAGCCAAAAATTGTTCATATTACAGACGAAAAAAAAGAACTTACTTCCGCTGACAAATACCAACATCAGAAGGATTCAGTCCAGACCATGATACAGGAAAAAGACATTAAACAAATGGTGGAACAACATGTGAGAGAAGTCCTAACTCAATCAAAAGAAGGGGCATTGATCCTAAAGGACAGACCATATCCTGAAGAATTTGATAATGTCCAATACCCAAGGGTTTCATATCACCCTCGTTCAAGACATTTGATGGAACGGGAAACCCCCAAAGCATGTTGCACACTTCCGAGCAAAATGTTGCAACGCGGGGGGTAGTGATGTTTTGTTGTGTCGTCAATTTGTAACCAGTCTTTCAGGAATCTCTTTTGACTGGTACGTCAAATTACCAAATGACTCAGTCAAAACATTTGCAAAATTGGAAGAACTCTTTGTTAAGAGGTTCGTTGGTGTTAAACACCATATCACCGTCGGTGATCTCGTGGTGGAGCGACAGAAGCCAGCCGAAACATTGATGGATGACAGTGACTTTTTATATACCTAAAAATACAAGAATTTGACACCACTACTAAAAGATTTAAACCCTCAGCAATGACGCCAAAAACTTGATACAACTTTTAATATGCAAGAATTCATGAACCCAAAGTTATTATTTTATAATAATTTTGTAAAGTCGCAATTTCAAACACAGTATACGTATCGCTCAAGTAATACAGGGCTCTAGTGGAGTCCCGTTTATCGATCCCACAGGAAAGCGAGGTAAGAGGTCCTTAGTCAAATCCTAGTCAACTACAATTAGTACTTAGTTTGGAATGTCGATTAAAATGATGTTTTATCTAGCAACTATTCCTAAATTGTAAGTGTTAAATGTAAAGATAGTAACTATAACTAAATGCAAATATTAATTCTAAAGATAATTTTTTTTATAATTGTTTGGAGAATTTTGAGATATTAAAAACTACTATTCTTATGTAATGAATTGGATAATGTAAAGAAATGAGATACATTAAATATTATATGTGTCAAATAGAAGCAATCATATTCTTTACCATTTTGTCCAGGCATAAAGAACATTGACTAATTCTATGTTTGTTTACTGAATCCATGACTAGGCTGGGAGGAAACCGGCTCTCACTTCGGAGCTCCCACGTTCCCCTCGCCTGAGGGTTAACATCTCTGCTTCAGTACTCAAGCAATAGGACCGAATTGGGGATTTTAGACTCACCCTAAAATCTCTAATTCTACGTCCATCAAAGTATATTTCCTTATTTATCTGCATTTAACTCCCATGAACTTAATCATCCATGAAATCTGAATGTTGTTCTATTTTGTTGAAAATTACACAGCCCTCTCGGGTCTTAATGCAATTACAACGAATTTTAACACTACAACAGGTTTTTATTGTAATTTAAATAAAATACAAGTAAAAGCTATCACATTAATAATTAAATTCGCTTCTAACATGCATCACAAAATCCTATACATGAATTCTACTCATTACAAAAGAAAAGTAAAATGAAAACAACGGTATAATCTTCTCATACCATTATTTTCAAAC
Source organism: Phalaenopsis hybrid cultivar (assembly GCA_002079205.1). Taxonomy (NCBI): domain Eukaryota; kingdom Viridiplantae; phylum Streptophyta; class Magnoliopsida; order Asparagales; family Orchidaceae; genus Phalaenopsis; species Phalaenopsis hybrid cultivar. The sequence goes on along the minus strand of JXCR01128942.1, from coordinate 8,283 downwards.
AAAAAGAAAGAGTAAGAGAAGCCCATCACAAAGCACAAAGAAAACACAACGGAAAATTCATTTAACCAAAGAAAATTCACTAGATAAGTGTTTACAAAAATCAAAAGATAATGAAGAACACAATACTTAGTTTTTTTCTTTTAAAGAAAGATGAATATCTCTCCCACAAAGTCTCCCGCCGATCCATGCAATGCTAGAACATCTTCTTATAAATTCTCTCAAAATCTCCTCTTCAATTTCTCCAAAATGATAGAAATCTACATTTTTACTCCTATTCTAAAAATCATAAACTTTCTTTACACTNCCATAAAGTCTCCCGCCGATCCATGCAATGCTAGAACATCTCCTTACAAATTCTCTCAAAATCTTCTCTCCACTCTCTCCAAAATGGTAGAAATCTACATTTCTACTCCTATTCTAAAAATCCTAAACTCTTTACACATTTCCTAACATTCCTCTCACAAAAATCCCTTCTTTTCTAACCTCAATTCGTTCTTTTAAAGTGTAGGGACAAAGTTTGAAGAGATGCCACAAGAATCCTTTCAAAAAACGTACAAATACGTTGAATTTTTTTCATAACCGCCAAAAGTCGGTCCATAGTCGTCCCAGGCACCGTCGGCGGACTCGAGGGCGCCGTCGGCAAGCTTTTCTGTCATTTTTCGGTCTCGCAGCTCCATCGTTTCGTTCTGTTTGGCTCCGTTTTAGCTTTATTTCGCCTCATTTTAATTGTGTTGTGTTCCTAACAGATAGTCCTACAAAATAAACATGAAAACAACCTTTCTTTAAAGTATAATCACATTCAAAAATATGCAAGAAGTGTAAAAGAGATTAAGCATCGAAAAACTTATCGAAAGGTGACGGCAAAATTTCATCTTGCTCGTTTTTGCTCCAAATTGCACCATTTTTATTTATTTTTGCTCCAATGACCATAATTCATCATATCTGCAACAAAGCATCAAAAATATCCTTCTTTAAAGTGCAATATCATTAAAATCAGTGTAAAATAGGTATGAAAATCTTAACATATTTTCCTTTGGTCAATGGACTACATTATGCAATGGAGAAATTTGAGCATGAAGTGTGAGCCACAACTCCAGGAGCAACACGTAGTCGAAATCCTTCTAAAAAACATCCATGGTCCAGTGGGTTTCTTACTCATGGGATTCACCATCAAGACATTCGAGAAACTGCTTAGCAAAGTTGAGAATCTTCAAGAAGAAGCTAAGCAATTTGGGTTTTTTGAGAAAACTGGGAAGCTAGAGCCATTGAAGACATCTGAGAAGAAATTCGGGATAGTAGCAATGGTTGACAGGACCAAGCAACCGTTGCAGATACAAGTTGAACAATCTCGACGGATCCACCAACGTCCTCGGCAGAATGGTCAGTTGTCATTTCAACAGAGGTCCTATCAAACAGATGGAGAGAAACCCCCGAACATAAAGAATCGTTTGAACAAAATGTATCCTTTCAAGGATGAGGCGGTCGAACAAATGTTTCAAAATTTGATAAAAAAACCTGAGTTCAAGCTCCCTGAACCGAAGAAACCAGACAAAGTTGATGAAAAAGATCATCTAAGGTACTGCCCATATCACAGGTTGATTGGACACACCATATAAAAGATTGTTTCACTTTTAAAGATTGGCTTAAGGAGAACTTCAATAATGGGAGCATAGTGATCCAAAAAGAATTTTTGAAAATAACCTGAAAAAGGTTCTACCAATATGATTTCGGTCGATCTTAGTGTTCCATTTGACTCCGATGCAGCTGACAAATGATATAATGTATCTTGATCACTATTGTACTACTTTTGTTGTCGAAAGAGATGTTAGTGATATCAATGTTTGTTTGTTTCTTCCCTCCCACCGCAATAAAAGAAAAAACTTGTTTTTCAGAACTGTTCAATGTGTGGAAAGCACAGTGAACTAAATGTTCAAAGTTCATTAACAGGACAATCGAGAAAGAAGTAATCTAAGATAAAAAAAAATTCCAGCATTGTGATAAAAGCTATGATTTCAGGGGAAAATTAAATTAATACCCTAATAACTGGGTCTTTCACTTTAAAGACTTCGAACTGAGCCCTAAGTAAATTTCAGAATAAGATATTATGGTTGAACTACGAGTAATCGACTAAAGATATCACAACTCTTTTGATTTTCTGCCAAGCGACAGAGTCCTGATTTTCGAACGAGCTATAATATCCCAGAATTTGTCTTAAGAAATATTTAGGGATTATTAGTGAGGGGAGTTTGGACATTTAAAATCTTTAAAAGATATATGCTCTACTATATATAGTAATTCTCAGAAAACAAAAGGAGCAAAAGAAAATGATTTAAAAAAAAAGATTTACGTGAAAATCGCCCTGAAAAGAAAAAAAAGAAAAAAGATTTTGAGGTGGGCGCAAAATAAAAAAAATGGTGGTTGAGCTTATAAATTCAAAAATCTTCAAATGTGCTCTGTCAGATATATTAATTCTCAGCAAAAGAAAAAAGGAATAGCAAATCAAAGAGGAAAGAAAATTTATGTGAAAATCTCCCTAAGAAGAAGTTTGAGGTAGGCATATAATCAAAAATTGGTGTCTGAATCCTCCCCTAATAAATAAGACTTGAAATGTTTTCTTAAGGAAATTCTTTCGATATTATATTCAAGAAAAAGTTCAACAATCTTGGGTCTTATGGTCGGCTATTAATTGGCTCAGAAATATCTTTGGAAGATAAAAAATATTTTAATCACATGAGTAAGTATTCTGAGATATGCTTAGGCCCAGAAAGAAAAAATTAAAGTAAATGGCTATGTTATTAGCAAATTAATGGAAATTCTACATTGAAGTTATATCTTTCAGTGCCCAGAAGACTCAACTCCGACAACAATTGAAGAACGTCAAAACGATTCCTCAGAATACTGTGGAAAATCTTTACACAAATCACTGATAAAAAAACGACGATATCCACTACAATGACGGTACAAGGTTGCAGCCTCTCGAGCTGTGACGTCCTTAGAAGTAGCACATTTTTATGTGTACTTGAAAGAATATAATTTTAATAATACCTTAAAGAATGTGTTATTTTTACACGTCTCCAGTCAATGGATAGTACCTCGATAAGTACTATGCATTCTAATGTTTTAAAGACAAAATTTTGCCCTTAGAAACCATATGCAGCACCTGTCTAAAACTGGGTCCAATTCTTAAAACAAATGCAACAAAATAAAATTCAAGATCAAATAAATCTCACATCAAAATTAAATGAAACACAGCACCGAACCAAATAAGCAAAATAATAAAAATCAAAATTTTGAGCATCACTTCAAATTTCAACCTGGTACAGCTTGAGCCTTCTCGACCTATCATCAACATCATTTTGCTTAGCCCGAAGTTTCCTCCCACAGAAAATCTGGGCCCTATTGCTCGTGTGAATGAGGCCTGACTGGTTATACGGAACCACATCTCTTATCGCATGGACATTTTCTTTGATCGCCTCTTGGGATTTATTTAAGTCTCTGACATTCTTTCCCAATGTGACCGACTTTTTGTTGGGATTTGGCGTAATTTCCTTGATGGTTGTCATTTCTCAACTAGATCTAGTTCGGATGTAATGTCCACGGCGGTTGTCCGAGCCGGTATAGTTTCTCCGCACTTCACAAACTTCCACTGACATTCTCCACACTGCATAAATTTTCACAAATTCAACATAAAGTTTCACAAAGTTCAATGTCAACACTGCAAATCTCTGCACAAACATCTCAACAAAATTCTGCACTGCATAATTTCTCACATACATCTTTCACAATTCTCCTAAATCCCACAAAATTTTCACAAATTTCGAATGCAAATATCTGAGGATCGGTGTGAGACCCCCTTCAATGGATGTTAAGGTTTCCTACTCCTCTTTGCCTCTTTGGTTGGATGTAAAGCCCCCTTAAATGAATGTTAAGGATTTCATTCCTAATGTTGCCTCTAAATTCAAATTTTTGCGGAGTGGAATAAGACCCCCTTCAATGAATGTTAAGGCTTCCTACTCCTCATTGACTCTTTGGTTGGATGTAAAGCCCCCTTAAATGGATGTTAAGGTTTTCCTTCCTAATGTTGCCTCCAAATTCAATTTTTTTGCGGAGTGGAATAAGACCCCCTTCAATGAATGTTAAGGCTTCCTACTCTTCTTTGTCTATTAGGATCGGATGTAAAACCCCCTTCAATGGATGTTAAGGTTTTCATTCCTATTGTTGCCTCCAAATTCAATTTTTTTGCGGAGCGGAGTAAGACCCCTTTAATGGATGTTAAGGTTTCCTACTCTTCTTTGCCTCTTTGGTTGGATGTAAAGCCCACTTAAATGGATGTTAAAGTTTTTCTTCCTAATGTTGCCTCTAAATTCAAATTTTTGCGGAGTGTAATAAGACCCCCTTCAATGGATGTTAAGGCTTCCTACTCCTCTTCGTCTCTTTGGCTGGATGTAAAGCCCCTTAAATGGATGTTAAGGTTTTTCTTCCTAATGTTGTCTCCAAATTCAATTTTTTTACGGAGTGGAATAAGACCCCCTTCAATAGATGTTAAGACTTCCTACTGGATGTAAAGCCCCCTTAAATAGATGTTAAGGTTTTCCTTCCCAATATTGCCTCTAAATTCAAATTTTTGCGGAGTGGAATAAGACCCCCTTTAAAGGATGTTAAGAATTGATGCATTAGGTAAGAATTTTGAACTCAAATTTAAGGTTTTTTCTTCCTTCCTTCTCAAATGAAAGAAATGATTTCTAGTTGATTTCCTTTGAAGTACAAAAACCGAAATATTTGCATTCTTAATTATTGTAGGGATCAAAAAAATCGAGATCTAAAGGAAGAAAAAGTCTTTTGGTTTATAAATTTAATTCATACAGCTTTCACTTTCTATTTTATTACGATTAAGTTTGATTTTTGAAAACCTTGGGTTTAATGTTATGGCAAATAATAATAAATTTGCTTAGGATCATTGCAAGAGGAATGAAAACAATGAAAAGAATAATTATTTGAAGGAAAAGGGAGAAAATTAAGTGTGCATGCCAAATTTAAAAATTTGTATGAAATTTTCCATTTGAGAGCTTATATAATTTTATACATGAAAATATTTCTATGTACGAACCCTAAGTTAGAATTGTGTTTAGCTAATCCAGACAATTTAAAGGTCTTGTAAGGAAACAATCTGAAAAATTATAAAGGGAAATAGGAAGTATTAAGGTATAAATATTAAATGTGAAATTTTTAGTTTTTCTAAAATATAGGTATAAGCAATATGTTTTTATTTTTAATTATTATTTAAATTTTCAAATGAAGGTTATGAACCCAAAATATAACAACATCAAAAATTTTACCTTGAACTGGTCAAGGGTTATTACAAGGATTAAAATGGTGATCGTAATTAATCTTGAGGGATTGAAAGAAGAATAAGATTGAGGCATGCATGTTGAATGCCTTAAAATAATGTAGTATATGAAAAACAAGAATAAAAAATTGAAATTCCATCAATATGAGAATAAAAACAAATATAATATCAAGAGAAGTCTTGTTGAATTAACTAGGAAATGTTCGTTGATATAACAAGCAATTATGTTTTAGGTACCACTT
>JXCR01128941.1:9284-32932 GCA_002079205.1 Phalaenopsis hybrid cultivar | reverse complement strand
TAAAAATAGAACCTAAGCACTCTATTTAAAATATTTAACTAATACTTTTTAAATAAAAATAAAATTAGGATTGCACCCAAGTTTTTTCCTTTAAGAGATCTAAGTAAAACCCAATTTTTGAATAAACTTCTCCTCAAGCTTCTCCTCACTTTTTATCTTTTTTATATAGTATCATTTTCAATCCTTCATATTTTTATTTGAGGATTACTGTATATGGATTGACCTTTAATGATTTTGAATTTCACTATTCTCCTCATAAAGTTAAAAACTCATCTCTTTCCTTCACTTTAAAAATAGTAAGTATTAGTTTGAAATAGTTTTCAATAGAGGCTCAATTCATGAAAAATTTAAATCTTAGAATTTTAGTTTTTCAAAAAAATAACTCTTTTCTACAATAAATAGTAAAATCATTTTCCTACTTGTCTTCTACAAAGTACCTTAACTCTAGAACATTTTTCTTTACACAGAATCCCAATTAATTCTTCTATATCAATCCTAAAATCTGAATTGTAGTAATATAAAGGCAACACCACATACCACAAATCATTTTAAAGTGATATTAGTTTTGCATGTAAGCTACTAAGGACAAATAAAGTTAAGCTTTTAAGGAATTTTTCTCCCCCCAAACTTAATTTTTAACATGTATAACATTTAGTATATAAATATAAGCATGAAGAAAAATAACTTAGAAGTACAATCTACTACATGTGTCTATCAGAAACATTTACCAATATACATCATGACATAACAGTATGTAGCAAAAAGTAAATCTAAACTAACATTTCAAAAATGAAATTAAACTTCAGAAAAGTCTAAATAACAACAATACATTTGTCAAGAAATATTATAAATATTACAACAAGGATAAATAAAATACCCAGTATAACAAAATATAAATAAAATACATCAACATCACAGTGACAGTACAAGGAAAATTAGAGATATTGAAAAATCTTAAGAAATCAAATCTAATCCTTTTCAAACAACACATAAATCAAATCACTCCACAACTACAATGAACAAAACACACCACAAACAAACATAACACACAAACACACTAACACAGATAACTTGGGCTGCTTCCCAAAAAGCGATTGCTTTAACGTCGTCAGCCCGATGAATTATGTCTACATACCATGGAATGTGCCATTCAGTAATTTTAAATAGTTACTTTCACTTGCTAATCTCTTCATCCAAATCCAGCTCTATTGGTCTAACTTCATGTGTCTCTCGAAAATGGTTATAATGAACATGACTATTCAAATCCATTCAAAAACAAACATCATCATTTACATCAGAAGGATACTTCATAGTTTTTAACATAGTTAAAGTGACCTTCTGATCATTCATGTGCATAGTCAACTGTTCTTTTTTAACATCAGTCATGGCATGACCGGTGGTTAGGAATGGTGTGCCCAATATGATAGGAATTTCCTTATCTTTCTCCATGTCCAACACAATGAAATCAATAGGGAAGATAAAATTATCCACTTTCACTAAGACATTCTCTATAACCCATCTTGGATAAGTGATAGATCGATCGACAAGTTTAGGATTGCAGTGGTAGGTGTCACCTCTCCTAAACCTAATCGCTTAAAAAAGAATAAAGGCATGATATTAATACTTGCTTCAAGATCACATAATGCCTTTTAAAAAAAAAAAATCTTCAATGGTGCAAGGGATAGTAAAACTCCCTAGACCCTTAAGCTTCAGAGGAAGTTTCTTCTGTATAATAACACTATATTCTCACTAAGAGCTAAAATTTCATAATCCTCAAAATTTCTCTTTTTGTTAAGAATATCATTCATAAACTTTGCATAATTGGGCATTTTCTCTATTACCTTGACAAAAGGAATGTTTATTTCTTAAATAATTCTATAAATCTTGAGAATTGTTGGTCTAACTTTTGTCTTTGGATTCTCTGAGTTAGGAAGAATCCCAAAAATTCTCAATTTTATTGTATTATTAGATTGAATCGTGGCTTGCATCTATCTAAATTATTAAATTCTATATAAAATGGACCCAATATTTGGTAGATCATTTTCTTTGTCTGTCTGAACTTGCTGAAAACTAGGGCAGTTGACTCCTTAAGCTCCTTCATGCAAAACCCTTAGATAGAAGAATTTAAAGAACCTAAAGCTACACAAAGATGACTTAACTCAATTAATAGTAACTTTATCATTCTATAGACCAAAGTATACATTGTTTTGCAATGATTTAGAGGATTCAGTTCCATGAGTTATCAAGCTCAAAGTAAAGTATCTTCACACCCTTCGTAAGGTAAGATATAACTAATCTTCTATTAGATAATCATCTTGACCAAAATTCAAGCTTTATTCAGTCATTATTTCCATTCCAGCTAGTCTAAGTAAGAGGAAACAATCTTCAGGTGTTTGATGGATTCATCTAAGCTCAAGTAAGCTCAACGGTTCTCCTCTTATATAAGTTTTAAAAATTTCTTTTATAGATATGAATTGACCTTATCCATGGTTCTATCATCATAAAGTTATGTGATTTATTGTCATCAATTAGCATTAAACCCCCTAGATGGCTAGGAAGTGCCATGGGTCACTAGATAGGTACTTTACCAAGTTATTGTTAGAAAATTCACATTAGATGCATGAACTAATTATAAAACATTTAGACATGGTATTAACACATGATTAATGACCATATCATGAGCCAATCTTGTCATGGCAGTTGGCACAGAGTCTTAATTGATTGCCACAATTAATTTCATTAGGCAATAATTCCAATTCTTTTACCTTTTAAATTAGTCTAAATGAGACATGTTTCCCCATTTAACCAAATTTACCTATAAGCTATAAAGCATGGTCAAATGAACTAGTCTATTCAGTACCAACATTCTAACATCCTATGCACAATTCACACCAAATGTATTATTTTAACTTTGACCATTTCAATTTGTTCAACAAAATTGCAATATGCGTTTGCATTTGAAACTCTTCATAGTGGAATCACCGAAAGCTCCAGTGATTAAAAAACTATATATTAGAAAGAAAAATTTAAAAAAAAACGCAGCTTTTTATAAAATATTCATAATACTGAAATCTCCGAAAGCTCCAGTTTTTAAAAATAAATCAGATTAAATGCTGTCCTTTTCCATCTTGCAGGAGGCGTCTTTTGCTGCACTAAGAAAGATGTGTCCTCACATTCATTGCCTACTTTTAACACGCTTATCCCCCACTTATACTGTTCCCCGGGGATAACTATGCAAAGTTTAATGATCAAATCTTCTCCTATCTGGTACTAAACTTGTTCCGCAGGAGCAAATGAGCATAAGCATTATATATGGCTGAGAAAACAGAAAGAAGTTCATGTCAAACCTTCCATTCAACTATTGCACTTCACATCTGCAAAGTGAGATCAGCATCCCTTTACAATTTGTGAGATGGTACAGGTAAGCAAATCACTCTGTAGCTGAATTACTCTGTTTTAAAACTTATGTTAAGTTCATGGATTCTTACTAGCTTTGGTTTGAGAAATAGCAAAAGGTTGTTGTAAAGGTTCTTGCCATGAATGATGAGAAGACGAAGCAGAAAGCCATAGAAGCTGTGGCTGATATCTATGGTATTTTCCCTATACATGACTTTAAATCTGATTAAGCTTTCCTTTGGTAGAAAATTATGTGGTTATACTTTCTAAAATCGTACCAGCCTAATTTCTGTCATGAAATTCTCATAAATAGAAATTCTTAATCTAGTAGATGGAGATCTGGTGGATATTAGTCAGAAATCCAGATTTTAAGAGAAAAAGTGTTCCTTCAGATTTTAAATAGAGATAATATTCCAAAAGCAACAACTGAGTCCTGATAAGTCTGGTAGCAGAGTCAAATAAGCAAAAGCTGGCAACAAAAAAGAAGCCCCAAATTTCTCCACAATAAGTAAATAAGAAATTTAAATCATCGACCAGATTTAGAATTCATTTTTCCATGATATTTCAACTTTGAAGCATTCTTGTTTAATTTTTTTCTTTTTTGTCATGAAATGATGAATAATGCTTGGATGAGAGATATCCAAATTACTTGATCCAGTGAAAAACTAATGCGAGGTAGGCTCTTTTATATAATTTTTTTTGTATTTCAGAATTAAAATTATGTTTTTTTTGTACTGTAAGAGTTTAACTAGTCTTCCCAATTATTTCCCTTTAAATTCTTTTTCAATAATAGCTCCAAGTACTGTAATGAGATTAGCATCATATAATGAAGATGAATCATGGAAAATAACAATTTATCATAAGTCATGGTTGGAACAAGAAAATTTGCATGATTTAACCATTAAACTTATTCTTAATTTGTGCTTTACTTCATTCTATCAACTACTTTTATTAATCAGGGATTGACTCCATAGCTGCTGATCTCAAGGAGCAGAAACTGACTGTCATTGGTGAGATGGACTCAGTAGCAATCGCGAAGAAGCTGAGGAAAATAGGGAAGGTTGACATCATATCCGTTGGACCGGCTAAAGAGGAAAAGAAAGAAGAGAAGAAGGAGGAGAAGAAGGAGGAGAAGAAGGAAGAGAAGAAGGAGGAGAAAAAGGAAGAGAAGAAATAATTTTGGTCTGCTTATAGAAGCCATGTAGTAAATGTCCCCTATGAGTGGCAAGAAATATCTTATAAAACTACATGACTTCATGTAGGTATTCAAAATTATAATGGAATTTGGTCAGATTTCTTGTAGGATATCTTGTGTCCTTATTATCTTTGCCTGATTATAGAACAGTTGTAGGCAGAGACAATTTTGCTCATCATTAAAAAATAGCTTATTATTATAAATTTAGGTTAAACACGTGTGCTTAATTTAATTTTATTTTTTTATGGTTAGATCACTAAAATTTTTAAGTGTCTAATCACTGGTTAGCAATAGCAGATCATGCTATTATATACACCCCTAAGGTTGGCTTGATTGAAAGAGCGGCAAGAGGACAAGCTTGTTAAGATGAGCTTAGGAAAAAATCATTAGGATAGGTTCAAGATATTTGCTAGCCCTGTCTATAGATGTGCTCACTAGCATAAGACTAGAACGGACTTGCTGGCTAGGTTCAGTAAGATTCATTAATTTGGCTCCAACAAAACTCACAAAATGGAGTTTGAAGCACCTTCCATAGATATTAGGCAAACTCAGACGTTGACTTGAGAGGAAATATTTACTATTCTTGAGGTAGAACTGAATCAAGTTCTTTGTCATACTTGCCAGATCCATCTTGCACATGCAACTTTCTATGTCTGAAGAAGCCACTCAACACATTTATTATAATGGATGACTTTTAGAGTGATTATTGGCTCAAAATGAATATGAGCATTTAGTTTATTGTCTTAAGATTTGATTTAGTTTTTTTTTTTTTGAAAATGTGAGGGTTATAACAATTCGGTGGAATACGAAGATTGGTCCAATTTGGGTTAGTTTGGATGATCAACTTGGGGAATGAACTTAGGTGGCTTAAATGGCTAGATTTAATGGTGAAAGGATAGATTAGGATATTAAATTATGAACTAGAATACATGGCAGGAACTTGAGGCTGTTAGAGAGATTTTCTTCGAAAGAAGCCCAAGTTTAGGCTACATTAAGCTAGTTTAGGCTAATTTGAGAGATATATTTAGTAAATTAACTGATATAGATAGGGGAAATGATGATGAATGAATAATTTAGGGCTTGTACTTTTGATCTGAAACAGTTGATGGATTTTTGTAGGAAAAATATTTGTAGTTTTTCAAGTAGCTTGGTAATGAGATACATGATGCTTAAGGACTAAGTTTGAAGGCTTAGGTGGAAGGTGGATGTGATTAATTTTTAATTAAAATATGGATTATGGTGTGAGAGTTATTAATATGATATTTTGAGATATTTAGAAAGTACTTATAAGATAACTAGTCAATCCCGTCAGAAAGAGGCCAAGCTATGCCACCATGTACTAACACAAAGAGAAAGAAAAATGTAAACTTATTTAATTAATCCTAAAACTTAAAAATTTTATTACATACCAGCTATATTTATATGGATTTGATTAATTATAATTTAAAATAAGAAGATGAAAGCTTTGGAGGGAAAAATGGGTGGACATTACTGAATGGTGGAGCTAATGAGCTTCATAATTTTATTTTTCATTTTTTTATTAAATATATAACCAATATATTCCTCAAATTTTAAAATATTAAATTTCTAGAACCTAAATTTAAGATTTAAAAAATAAAATCTTAATTTTAATTATTTCTTTTTATTGGGCTCTTGTGTTGAGCTTTGGCTCTTAAATAGGCATTTTCTTAGGCTTTGCTTGGGATTTTATACTCTGACCATTTAGTTCATATGGATGATCTATATAATGTGATAAGTCAACCAAATTAAGTTTCTTCATAGAATTTAATTTCAAGAAGTTATTTATCCAACATAAAACTAGAGTTTCCAATTCAACACGTGTCAAACATGTGTCATCAATAAATGATTTATCATTATAATGAACTAAAAAATGATACTCTATAACTAGTTCAATGGTGGTTTATCTATATTGATTTATTCTTCTAATGAAGCAAAAATGATACTAAATAATTTCGTGCTTGTATTATCATATCTCTAATGGGTTAACAATGCTCAAGGTGAATGTAAATCAAAATATATCCATATTCTTTATACTCTTTTACTTAATGATTATGGCTTGGCTTTTAAACATTAATACATTATTAATAATAATTTAATTAATTGTATTTTTATGAAGGCTCTAAAACTAATTAGAAAATGAGAAAACTACATTAACATTTGCATGAAATAGTAAGTTTGCAATATTAATTAGACAAATAGCATTTTGCCCATACAATGTTTAATAAAAGGATTTATTTATAGTTCTAAGGATGGTATTATTTTAATAAAATTCAAATTTTCACAAATGTAAATTTTAAATTACTAATTTTTTTTTTATGGCCAAACACATACATTTTCCAAAGTGTGGTTAGCCATTTTAGCAAGACTGTTAATTTGGGAATGAAAATTAAAAAAAAAATTAATTTGGAGACTAATAATTTTCATAATTTTTCTTAAAAATATGATGCAAACATAACATCTCTATCATAAATAATAGTTGATAGGAGACCACAGAGTCACACAATTTCATTTAAAAATAATTTATCTATCTGTGAAGCTTCATTTATTTTGGCATAGAGAAAAAAAACCATGATATCAACTTCCCCAAAAACACTATCATGACCAAAAGTTGTCCATAATGGTCCAAAAATAAAATCCATCAATTATTCTTCCTAGAAGCTATAAGAAACAAGTAGTTAGGTGTATTTTCCAAACCTTTACTCAGTAATTAAAACCTATTTACAAAGTAAATATTCAACCACTAATTTTTAAACAGTCCTTTTTAACAATGGTGAATAATTTTTTTTTATTTTAATTTATTAAACATTTGGTTTTATTTTTCTCAAAATAACTAGCAATTCTTCTATAATACAACTTAGAGTTGATAAATTCCAAAGAGAAGATCAAGGAATATGTAGTTTTTTTTTCTTTATCTAAATACATATATTTATAATTGAGAATGTCCCATACAAAATTATACTTTTGTTCAAGTATTAATGGTTAAACATGTGAAAATCTGGATACACAATGTAGTCAACATTAATTGAATCAAACTAAGAATATTTCAGTTATAAAAAAGAAATAATTAAGCTAAATTTAGATGAAGCATCAATAAGTTTATTTTTAATTCTAGGCTTATGCTTGGTAACAAAGAAGTAGACTTGTAAAAATTTAACTCATTTGGCATGCCTATTATGCAATTTTCGTGGAGTACCAATGAATTTTAAGGCATGATGATCGTAACTAAAAATAATTTCTTTGTGCATAAGATGGTGTCACCAATGTCTTAAGAATTGAAATATAAGACTCCCTTTAATAGGTAGAATGTTATTGGTTGGCCTCATTTAGATTTTCACTAAAGTACTCCTTAAGATGATTTTATTCACTTAAAAATTTTTTAATCCTAATTCTGGATGTATCATAGGTTATTTCAAACACCTTACATAAATCTCAAAGCATAAGGACTAGGATAGAAGCAATAAACATTAATTTGGTCTTAAGACTTTTTCGTGCCTTCAAAATTCAAAAATGTTTTTTTTTTCAAGTTTAATATATCAATAAATAGGGTAAAGTTTGTGCTAATTTTGTTTAAAAATCATCTATGGAGGGTCACAAAACTATAAAAGGTTCTAACTTTAGTAAATCTCTCAGATGAAGGCCATTCTAGGATTGATTTTTAACTTTGGCATGCTTAGATTATATACCAGTAATTGATCTAATAAATTTTAAGTAAATCACTTTAATTAAGAAAAGGCATACACACACACATATTTTATTAAATTAATGTACAATTTTATTATCTAGCTGTTGCAAGGACTTATTGAAGGTGTTGTGAATATTCATTTTAACATGAATGAAAATAAGAATATCATTAAAATACATTACAAAACTCGTGAATATAATAGGGGCACTTAAACTTTCCAAGGGATTAAAAAGCAATTCTTAAAGTCCATATGGGGCCTTAAAGCAATTTTTCACTCATCTCTTGACCAAATTTGGATCGGATTATAATCACTTTTAGGAAAATCTTCAAAAAATAAAATTTCTTTTGTTATTAATTAAAATACATCAAATCAAGGAATAAGAAATATGTAATTGGTGGTAATGTTAATTATTATTTTACTATTAATACCCATTTTTTTAGATCAATTTTTCTTAGGGGTTAATAAATTTAGGATTGTACAAGGACTAATGATGCACAAAAAATACATACATTTTTAGACTTATATTTTACACTTACTTTTGGTGGTATTGCGCTTTAAAGAAAAATATTTTGTAATTTTTTAGCTTCAGGTATAAGAAATAGACTTTTAGTGGAAAGAAGCAAAAACAGTGCAATTTGGAGCTTAAAGGAGCAAGAAAGAAATTTCTGGTCTGACACATTTCGATATGTCTTTCTATGTTTAATCTACTTCTCACTTCTCACATATTTTTGAATGAAATTACACTTTAAAGAAAGGTTATTTTCATACTTATGTTGTAGGTCTATCTGTTAGGAACGAAACACAACTAAAATAGGGCGAAACAGAGCCAAACAGAGCTGAAACACCTAAATCTAGAGAATGACAAAAATATGGCACCGACAGTGCCCAGAACGGCGCCGACAACGCCCGAGATAGCTTGGACACGATTTTGGGCGGTTATGGTCAAGATTCAATGTATTTGGAGGATTTTTTGAAGGTTAATTGAGGCATTTCTTGGGAAATTTGTTCCTACACTATAGTAGAGTGATTTTATGTCAGAAAAAAGTGGTGTGTGTTAGTGGAAAAAAGTGGAGAATGTTTATAAATCTTAGAATATGAGTAAAAATATAGATTTTTACCTTTTTAAAGAGATTTGAGAGGGGATTTTGAGAGAATCTATAAGGAGATGTACTAGCATTGCATGGATCAGCGGTAGACTTTGTGGGAGAGATTTTAATATTTTTTTTAAAGGGAAAAAACTAAATATTGTGTTCTTCATTATCTTATGAATTTGTAAACACTTAACTAGTGGATTTTCTTTGATGTAACGAAGTTTTTCATTGTGTTTTCTTCGTGCTATGTGATGTGTTTCTCTTACTCTTTCTTCTTCTTTTGGAAATAGTGGCATGAGAAGATTATGCTGTTATTTTCATTTTACTTTTATTTTGCAATAAGTTTGATTCATGGTTAGTATATTGGGATGCATGCTTGAAGAAGTTTTAATTATAAATATAATGGTTTTTACTTGCTCTTCATTTTTATTACAGTAAGGGCCCTTTGTAGTGTTAAAATTCATTATAATTTCATTAAGACCCGGAAAGGCGGTGTAATTCTAAACAAAGTGAAACCATATTAAAATTCCATGGATGGTAAGGTTTATTTGAGTTGAGTGCAAATAAATAGGGAAATATATATATTACTGGGCGAAGAATTGGAGATTCTATGGTGACAGACTAAAATCTCCAATTTGGTCTTAGTGTTTAAGAACTAAAGAGAGAGTCAGCCTTCAGGGGAAGGGAAGTGGGAGCTCTGACATGAGAGCTAGTATCCTCCCAGCCTAACCACAAATTTAAAAACTAAACCTAAGATTAGCCAATGTTTCTCTGTAATACTTGACTGAGGGTAGAGAATTAAACTTGCTCCTATTTGACACATATAATATTTAATGTATCTCATTCCTTCACATTATGTAATTCACTACATAAGAATAATAGTTTTTAACATATTAAAATTCTTCAAACCAACTCATCCAGAAACGGTTATCTTTAGAATTAATATTTACATTTAGGAATAGTTATTATCATTACATTTAACATTCGCATTAGGAGTAGTTGCTAGATAAAACACCATTTTAATCGACATTCTAGGCTAAGGACTAATAGTAGTAGACTGGAATTTGACTAAGGATCTCTTTTCTCGCTTCCTCGTGGGATCGATATATGGGGCCTAATCAGAAAGTCCTATATTACTTAAAGTGATACATGCACTTGCTTAGAACATATAGTGTGTGAACTATTTGCTATATTTTATAACATTTCAATTTTTCACATTAACTACTTAATATCTGCGTAATTTCAGGACGGGTCAAGTTTTTGGCACTGTACCAGATATTTAAATTGACATAAAAGACAAAAAAATATCACACACTTGGGGTGCATCAACTAAATCTTTGCTAAATAAAATCACATTTTTAATAAATCTTCTGCTTGTCTCTTTATCTCAAAATGCTCAATGAGTTTATCTTATACTGAGAATTTTTAGCATGTTGAGATGTGGGTATAAAGTTAACGATATGTTGAATATCTCAAAGAGGAGGCAATTTATCAGAATGTACATCAAATATATTATAATTAAAATTTTCAAGTAGAGGTGAGGTCACAACAAGTATGTTAATAATGATAGGGTTTGGGGTGACTTTCTCTACATACAATAGGTGAAGTTTGGTTAGATTATAAAAATCACTTGTTGAAGTTCTAAATAGTATAATATTTATTTCAAAAGTTATAGAATAGTGAAGATTAGATTAAGTAAAAGCAGAATGATAAATAATGGCACTATCTCCCTTAGATTAGTTTTCTAAGAAAATTAGCTAAATTTTGGCACTATTTTTTTAATGGCATTCTATTAAATATTAAAGGTTGTATTGTAAGGCAATCTAGAGAATATCTTTTGTATAGGTTTTTTTAGTTGGTGTTTGTTGACATCAATTTTTGATGTCACAATTGTAGGGTGTCCACTTGCTTGACTCGAGATAGTCTACGGCCTGTTCGTAACATCCGGTAGTTCAGATACCCACCCAGGACCTTTCGGCACGTGTTGAGTGGCATGTGGTCAGGGTCACTTTGCTAGGCTTTGGCTTTCGCTTATGCAAAGACTAATAAAATGAAAAACCATCTATTGGATTTTGAAGATGAATCAAATGAAATGATTACTAAGGATTCAAATTATGTTTAGAAAGAATATGAAATTTTAGATACTACTGAAAATAGTATATCTCTGATTCTATCTATTGAAAAACCACTTGAACTTGAGATGAAAGTTTGACCTACTTATCTAAAGTATGCATATTTGGGGAACTCTGCTACGTTACCAGTTGTTATATTCTCAGATTTAACTGCAGAATAAGAAGAACAATTATTAAAAATATTAAAGAATTATATAAAGGCCTTTGGATGGACATTAGCTGATAATAAACAAATCAATCCTTCAATCTGTATGCACCAAATTTTGATGGAAGATAACCAAAAGCCTAGGGCTGATCCTCAAAGGAGATTGAATCCTATAATGAAAGATATAATTAAGAAAGAAATTTTAAAGTGGTTGGATGCTGGGATTATTTATCCAATTTCAGATAGTTCTTTGGTTAGTCACCGTCATTGTGTTCCTAAGAAAGGAGGAGTGACTCTGCAACAAGACAAGTTACTGGATAACGAATCTGCATTGATTATAGAAAATTAAATGCCACCACTATAAAATACCATTTTTCTTTTCCTTTTTTGAATAAAATGTTGGATAGAATAGCAACCACTGTTCTTTTTTCCTATTGGATGGATATTCTGGATACCACTAAATACATATTGCAACTTTTACTAGTCCTTATGGAACTTTAGCTTTTAGAAGAATGTCATTTGGATTATATAATGCCCTTACAACTTCTTAGAGATATATGATGTCAATTTTTTATGATTAATTGATAAAGGAATTAAAATTTTGATAGATGATTTCAAAGTTTTTGGGACTTCTTTTAATTCATGTTTAGATCATTTAACAAGAGTTCTAAAGCGCTGTGAAGAAACAAACTTCATTCTCAAGTGGGAAAAATGCTAATTTATGGTTGCACGACGAATAGTCTTAGGGCATAAAATTGCTGAAAAAGGCAAGGAAGTTGATCTAGCAAAAATTCAAATTATTGTTGAATTACCACCACCTACTAATGTGAAGGGAATAAGAAGTTTTTTATGACATACTGGTTTTTATAGATGTTATATTAAAGATTTTCAAAAATTTCCAAGCCTTTATGCTAAGTTTTAGAAAAAGATGCCAATTTTGGTTTTAATGCAGAGTGCCTGAATGCCTTTAATTTGTTAAAGGAGAAATTAATCACTGCACCTATTATTATTTCACCTCATTGGACAAAACATTTTGAATTAATGTGTGATGCTAGTGATTATGCTATAGGGGCTATTTTAGGATAGAAATATGATAAAATGTTCAAGGTGATATACTTTGTTAGTAAAACCCTTAATGAGGCTCAAATTAAATACACTACCACTGAAAAAGGAATTATTAGCTATTGTGTTTGCTTTTGATAAATTCAGATCTTATCTTATTGGAACTAAATGTATTTTGCATACTTATCATTCTACTATCAAGTATTTAATGATGAAGAAGGATGCAAAACCACGATTAATTAGATGGGTCATTCCAATGCAAGAATTTGATTTTCAACTTATGGATAGGAGGAGTACTGATAATCAAATAGTTGATCATTTGCCAAGGCTTGAAGAGGATAATGAGAAAGATTTAAAGGATGAATTTAATGAGAATTTTTGTGACGAACAATTATATGGGATTAATGAATGACAAATTTCATGGTATGCTTATATAGTGAATTGCTTGGTTAATGATATTTTACCTTACAGATTATATAACCATCAAATTAAAAAGTTCATTTATGATTCAAAATCTTACTTATGGGATGACCCTTATTTATATAAATAATGCAAGGACTTAATTATTCGAAGATGTGTACCATTAGATAAAACTCAAGAAAGTATTCAAAAATGTCATAAATCAGATTTTGGGGGACATTTTGGAGTGGATAAAACTGCATTTAAGATTTTACAATCTGGATTTTATTGGCTTACTTTATTTAGGGATGTTAACAATTATATAAAAATATGTGATCGATGTCGGAGAGTAGACAACATTTTTAGAAGAGATGAAATACCCCTAAATTTTACTCTTGAGATTGAAATCTTTGATGTTTAGGAATTAGATTTCATGAGACCATTTGTACCATCTTTTGGAAAAATTTATATTTTAATAATTGTGAATTATGTTTCTAAATGGATTTAAGTAGTTGCTTTACCTTGTTCTGATGCTAAAAGCGTTGCAAAATTTTTAAGAATGAACATTTTCACAAGATTTGAAATGCCACAAGTGATCATTACAGATGACAAAAGTCATTTCAGGAATAGAATGATAGAAACATTAACTCAAAAATTTGAGATTAAATATCGTATCGCCACAGCTTATTATCCTCAGCTAGTAGTTTAACAAAAGTATATAATCAAGAAATTAAAAGAATTTAAAAAAAAATGGTAAATCCTAAAAGGACTGATTGGTCTACTATACTTGATAATGTTTTATGGGCTTATAAGACTGCTTCTAAAACATCTAAATGAATGACACCATATAGGCTCATATAAGGAAAAACATGTCACTTGCTAGTTGAGTTGGAACATAAAGCTTACTGAGCACTTAAAGAATTTACTTATAATTTGAAAGATGTTAGAGATAAGTGATTACTGCAATTAAGTGAGCTTGATGAATTAAGAAATGAAGCTTATGAGAATGCCAAAATTTATAAAGAGAAAATTAAATTTAGGCATGATCAAAAAATTTTGAAAAAGCATTTTTAGTTTGGGCACGAAGTATTGCTTTATAATTAGAGATTAAAATTATTTCAAGAAAAACTTAAGTCCATGTGGTCAGGACCATTTATTATAGTAAAAGTATATCCATATGGAGTAGTTGATATTGAAGATCCGAAAATCGGGAGAGTGATTAAGGTAAATGAACACAATTTAAAAGCTTACATGAGTGGAGAGGGTCTTGCATTTGAAGATATCCTAATGTTGGGTTACACCTAATTATATCGGGCTGACAACATTAAACCAAGTGCTTTGTGGAAGGCAACCCATAGTTGTCGGTGTGATTTAGATTTAAATTGTTGTTGTGATGAATTATGAATGGTGATTGTGAGCCTTATACAATTTTGATGGCACAGAACATTATTATATTAAAGGGCAAGAAGAGTGGAAGAAAGAAATTTGAGAATTGAGTTGTTGGTTTGGCGCTATAGCTTGAGATCTGGCGCTATAGCGCCACAGTTCGAGTAACTCCTCTAAACTGCCACAAATTTGATTTCTTTTCTTCTTCCTCTATATAAAATCACTTAGAAGGGGATTTGAAGTATCCTTGTGACATTTCTAAGTATTCTAAATAGATTTGAGAGTGAAAATTCCATTTTAGAGATCATGGAGAGCAATGACAATGAGAGATTTGAAGAAAAGAAGTTGGTGCATAAGGATGCTCAAACATATTTTAATGGATACCTCGCAGTAAGTTTGGAGCGCCTCACAAAAAAGTTGAGAAGATTGAAGGTGAGATTTCTCTTTTAGATTCAAAGGTTGAAAAGTTGTCCCACCATTACAAGCATATGGATTGACAGTTGAAACTACAATTTAATTGTTTGATGTGTTTCTAACATATTCAAGCGACTATGTATAGCACCAACAAATGGATTGACAAAAAATTTGCTAAGAAATTTCCTCCTGCTCCTTTCTATCATTGCTATCATAGAAATCTTTTGCTGAGTGGCATGGAGAATATCACCACTGATCAAGAGTGATCTTAAAGGTTCATTGTATATGGATATTTCTGTGTTAATGTTGTGTAATTATGTGCAATGTGCCTATAGTCTTTGTTTAAAGACTTAGTGTGGTTTGTATTGTCTTTATTGTATGAACATCTGAGTGATGTCTTTGTATTTATGTTGTATGTATTGAACTTTTTATTAATATAAGAAAATGTTATGTTGTGTTGTGAAAAAGTGGCCTTCTGTATTCGAATTAAAATATGTGAATTTGAAATTTTAAATTGACGACGAACTCAATAATTATAAAATTGGTCATTAAAATTTGAAAAATAGCCTTTTTTCCATCCTATATTTTCTATTTGATTTTCAATATAATTTGTTTTTTTTTAAATCTGGATGAATATGAACTGCGCTATAACGCCACTTCTTGGCACTATAGCACCATTCATCAGGCCATGCAAGGCGCTAAAGCGTTGAACTTACCTGTGAGTCATTTTAAGTGTCTGGACCCATGGATTTGGTCATTTTTACCCTTGGTTTGTCTCCTTCCTCCATTTTTCACATTTTGCACCCCTAGGGTTTCAAATTGTGCTTAATTGGCTTGAAGATAGGCTTCCAAAGTTGGGATTTCTTCATCTCTAGGTAAGATCTTCACCCTAACTTTGAAAAATTTTGATTTGACAATGGATTTCACCCACATTCTAGGCAGAGCCATTGCGATCACCTAAGAGGGAGTGCAAATAAATATGGAGATAAGCTTTGATGGGCGTAGAATTGGTTAGATCTAGAGTGACATGCTAGATTCTTATCATTTTGGCTTAAGGTTTAGTACCCTGACACTGAGATTCAATCATTACGATGGCATAGGCTAGGGACATATAGAGGTGAGAGGCTAGATAACACTGATTTGGAGTCGAGATGTTAAGGAATCGACCTTAAGAAAGCTAATGTTCTTTGCAAGCATCGGGGGAGGGGGCAAAGAATAATGTATGCTTTTCGTTGTCACAATACCTCAATTTTGTCTTAAATAATTTGAATCCTACTTAGATTAAAATCTCTTTGCAAAGGGAAATATTTTTCATAATATCCAAACTCGTTGTTATATTTTGTTAAGCTTTTTCATTTAGTTGTTGCTTTCTTTTTAGCACTTTTACTAGTAATTTTTGGTAAGCATATCATTTTAAATCTTTTATCTTTTTAATTTGTAATTTAAATAGAATTTCTATAATTTGATTTTAAGAATTACCGCATTCCTCGTGTGATCGATACTGTGGTTTTTAAAGAAAATCCGATATTGAAACGATATGTACACTTGCGTAGTACCCCTAGTGCAAAAATCTATAATATAATTCATAAATCATTATAATTGTTCACACTAGCCTCTAGATATTAATTGAGATATATTTTCTGGCATAATTAAAAAGATTAAAAACACATGTAAGTGCGGGTTGGGTCAAGGGGAGGTGTACAAGACCTTTTATGTGTCGAACTCTCCTTAGAAAATTGAATTCTTTTTTTAAAATATATTTTTTAACCATAAAAAAATCAGGTTTAAGACCCTTAAATTCTTTTACATGCATATATAAAAAATGCCTAAATGTATTAATTCTTTAAATTTAAAGCAAGCAAGTTATCACAAAATAACTAAAATAAACTTCTAAAATTGACCATAAGCATTAATAAAGGAAGTAAATCAAGCAATAAAAGTGTGAATTAGTACAAAGGGATAGATTATCTTGAAAGAACAAAATAGTTAACCAATTTTTTATCTCAAAAAAAAAAATGTTTAGGTTTATATAATAGAAAAAAGGCTAGGTGGGTTATATTGTAGAGCTCTTTAATTGAAAATTTATGTAATCACCATAAGCCTGCAAGCAATATACACCTCTTTCAAGCTAATGATATGAGTTAAAATTGCCATAAAAATAGATCTAATTAACCTCAAACGTTATGTAATGTCTGACAAACATAAAAATAAGTACACTATAAAAAGGTACCTCTTATTCAACAACAAAAGATTTCTCCTTCTCAGTATTACCCTCGTACCGAGTACGATGATGCTAGAAAACTTTTCGGGTGAGATTAATGGCTAAAAATGGATTTTTTTTCTTTCATTTTATCTATTAAGGCATGACACTTAATTTATAGTGACAAGGTTTATATGGATTTGGTAAAATTAGTATAAAGAATAGTCCAAATTTTGCAAGTTTTGGGTTCATTTGGAAGATGAGCTTAGTAAATGAACTTTAGGCAGTT
The DNA here is from genome assembly GCA_002079205.1 of Phalaenopsis hybrid cultivar. Classification (NCBI taxonomy): domain Eukaryota; kingdom Viridiplantae; phylum Streptophyta; class Magnoliopsida; order Asparagales; family Orchidaceae; genus Phalaenopsis; species Phalaenopsis hybrid cultivar. The sequence continues at coordinate 15,519 of JXCR01128941.1, read as the reverse complement.
TAAATAAATAAATTTATTTTTGGATGGATATATTAGGATTTTAACTTAAAATATGTAGTTCATGATAGGGATTTGAGGCTATAAGAGGGGGTTTTTTCAAAAAAAAAAAAGCCATGATTATTCGAGATTGAGCTAATTTGGACTAATTTGAGAGATCTAATTAAGGGATAAGTTTGAATCATTATAAGTGGAGGAAACTGATATTTATGTGTTTTTTTCTAGAAAGTGTTTATTTCATCCAGAGTATTTACTAGAGTTTGGTGGGGTTCAATTCTTGTTGTAATACTCAAAACGATCAAACTGTTAATTTCATTTAATTTAAAATTGTATCCCATTTCTAACATCCACAAAAAATTGTCCAAAATATTTTTTAGTAATTATTTAATTTTTTTTCTAGTTAAAGTGATATAAATATATGAATTATTAATATATTAAAATTTATAAAATAATTTATTATATTAAATAAACATATGAAAACATGCAGGCAAAGAGCTTAACGCTTAGGCACCCATATGAAAACATGCGAACAAAGAGCCTAGTGCCTAAGCACCAGCCCTGTGGCGCTTAAGCAACTGAAACTGCCTGAGCAGTTTTCAGTAGTTTTTCCACATGATGTTGGTGGTTATTTAACCCAATAAAGGTGTTATTTGCAGGAGAAGAAGGAGCTTTTTGGTGGAGAAAAAGTTAGGCTTTGTTGTAGGAAGGAATATGATATGTTTCTTTGACTGTTTGGTGAGGAACTTGAGTTGAATTGTAAGGAGTGTGTTCAGAATAATAGTAAGGGATTTGGAGATCTTTGGGGGAGGTATCTTTAACACTTTGTAAAGAGAGAAAGCTAAGTATTGTGTACTCTTGTTATTTTATTTCTGTAAACACAATTCTATAGTGGATTTTCTTATTTTCGAAGATGCTTAGTGGTTTTTTTTCAATGCTTTCTGAGTAGTTATTCTACCTTTTCCCTTGTGATGCTTAAAATAGGAAGTGTAGAGTTGAAATAATTTTTTCAAAATTGATTTTATATCTTTAATGTGATGATTAACCTTCAATTTCATTTACTTTTCATTTTTGCCAAATGATTAGTTAAAATGTGTTGTGACCCATAGTGACTCGGGAGAGCTATGGAAAAACAACTAGGTTATTCACATTGAACTATAGAGTATGAACCAAGTACATTATAGGGAGATGCAAATATTAGGGAAATAATCTTTGATGGGTTCAAATTGGAGTTTAAGGAATAAAAACCAATTTAATCAAACTTTTTTATGCACTTTAGAGAGGATAAAGAAGAGAGTTGCTCCTATTTGTCACTAGCTTCATTTACAATTTGCATTTTTCATTTCTTGCACACCACCTAGAGCATTGCAAGGGAAGGTAGCTTTATAACTTGATTATCACCAATCCAAATTTATTAAGTAGAATTTCAGTAAGAGTAAACCTTTACAAGTAGTTTATAATTCAGTAGGACTAGTTAGCACAACTTTAAACCAATTTAACTTCGAAGTTAAGAACAAATTTAGTAGGCTAGAACTTTTCCTAAACTTAAACACCTCGCTCCCTGTGGGTTTGATAACCTGGACTAAAAAATCTTATATTGCAAAAGTAATATGCACACTTGTGTAAGGCCCCAGAGTGCAAGTGTGCATGGACTTAAGTTAAAGCTCCTTACTCACTAAAAAAGGATTACAATAGTTCATAAACCCTTATTAAGGTTGGTCACCATGTCTCTTTTAGTTACCTTGAAATAAATCCAATTTTGCACAAAATACAGTATCCCTTTTACTTCAAAAAACATAAATAATATACAAAATATTTCCTCTTAAAAAAAACACATCTCTTGACTTAAAAAATTAGTTTAGACGGGCTCTTTAACTTGGTCAACAAAATGTCACTCTCACTTTTTTTCTTGGTACCTATGTTTTAAAGATAAAACAAAGCAAGAATGTTGACTTAATTTCAGAATTGATTTGAAATAAAGCCACAAAGTGACAAACAAACACTTAAACATATATTATAACATAGAATAAATATAGTTACATACGACAACATAAAATTTTATTCAAGTAAATCTTTATGCTTTCCATTTGGATTGGGTTCTAATAACTTAACCTATCAAATGTAAATCAGTTCTCCTGAATTGGGCTCTATTAGTAGTTTCCAAATTGTTGCATGTAGGTCCCACCTTGGTTCCATCATGATGCTCTACATCAAAAACAATTTTCAAACACTCTCATAGTATAAGTTATTCATGTTTTCTTCAAATCATAATTTATTGCTTAAAGTGCAAGTGCACTTTGATTCTTGGATTCTAATAAAAAAAAACTAATTTTGCGAACTTCATCATTTACAAAACAAATTTCAAAGCACAACAACTATTCAAAAAATTTTTTTATAATTTTTTTTTTCATCTCAAATTGTTACTTTTTATTTATTTCATATAGACGTAACTTTCTATTTCACTCAACTATATTGTCATAAAATTTCATAACATTTAAATACACAGGATATATCTGAGCTAGAGGCTATACATCAATGGACATTAAACTAAAACTTTCTGATGCACTGACTTTTATAAGATATGAATTATTAGTTGGCCTTAAGGTACATAAATAATCAAAAGACCTCACTTGCTTACTGATTTTAGAGGCCTCACAGAGTGGGGTCATAATTTTTAATAGATTATTTAGTATTCAAGCATCTATAGAGCTACCATCATCTACATCTTATGAGTTAGATATTTATAGCATCACTTTTATATTCTAAATACAATTAAAATAAAAGACATCTTGATCTTGCATCGTCCTCATTCGTACCATAATCCATTTTTGACATTTTTTAGGAGTAATAAATATTTTAATGGAAGAAAAAACTTGAAGAGATATGAATATTACATTTAATAGGAAAATAAGATCATATTCTATGTTGAAGGAATTGATATTATGGAGTTTTCTCCACTAAAATAGTACATCACTTCATGCTTATTAGTCCTCGTAGATTTATATATAAGAGCTTATTAGAAATATTTCTTTGGAAGGTAAATCTTCTTTTTCATTTCCCAAAAAAATATCTAATTGAATTTTTTATCTTTTTCCATTCTCTTCCATATAACATAATAATATTGATACTTAATTTACCTTTAAGAAATTACTTGAATATAAGCACGGCTATGGACACCATCTGGCTCAAATAAACTTTGAACATTGTTCGAAAATGGTTCAAATTCTATTTGAGCCATCTTTGAACCTTATTCAAATAACATTTTAAACATATCTGAATTATAGTTCAACATGAATTAAACCTTATTCATATAAGTCCAATGATTCTTATGTGAATAAATATTGATACACCTTCAATAAATTTTCATCATCTGACACAAAGCTCGAGATAAAATATGTGTCTCGACGTAAAATTTTGGGTAAAAAAGTTTCAAACCTTGATAAAAAGTCATCCAAAGCTTTAATTTTAAGAAACTTATTGTTAAATTGATTGGCTCAATGAGATGGATCCAATGATACCAATTGATCAGATCCGAACCAAATAAAGTTTTGATCAAGTCATTAAAACCATGTTTGAAAATTTTCTTAACACATTTGAAGGTCAAGTGAATGTCAAATCCAGAGAGTTTATAGTCAAAATCATGCGTCGAGGCGAGAAAAGTCCAACGAGCTCAAAACTGCTTAATTCTGACATCATTAAGACTCTCAAATATCTATCAAACATCATATGATCAAATAAATCTATCTGAACCTTCTGATCAAAATAATTTATATTCCTGCATTAATTACACATAGAAATATATAAATAGAGCCTCACTATTGAGTTTGTTGGAAAAAAAATAGTTATTACTTTAGATTACATAATAATAATATTATGTGTCTTGAAATAAAAATCCATAGTGTTTCCGATTTTTGGATACAATTATTTTCAAATCATAGATATATTTGTTTCCGATTCTCATATACAAATCCTCCAGTTCGTACTTCGCATATTATAACAAAGTTCTGATCAATCATATCTTTCAAGTAGGTCCTTAAGTTTCACAAACATATTATAAAATCAAATTTTATATTTCTCTAAAAACATTATAAAATGTTTATTATTCTTTAAAACTAATAAGATGAAAAAAATATATATTAAACAATAATATCAGCTCCATAAAAATTTTCAAAAAAAATACCCCAAAAAAAATTCAAATATGCAGATGAAATATGATTTTTTCGAAAATAGAGCTTGCAACTTTGACTTTTTTGAGAGAGAGAGAGAGAGACTGAGAAGAGAGCAGGAAGAGAGAGAGGGGGGAGAGGGAGAGAGAGAGTGGGGAGAGGAAGTAGGGAGAAAGAGGGTGTGATAGGTTTTCAGTTGGAGAGGGAAAGGGTAGGAGGGAACATTTCCTAGCCATGAGATGTGAGGGTGAAACATAAACAATGTTTGCTTTGAAGGGTGAAATGCAAACATTAATTGCATTTAAAATGAATGTAAATCAAATGTTAAACACAATTAATGTTTGAGTTTAACATTAAACACAAATGTCCCATAAGATTTTGCTCATTCTCTTTAATCCCCTCTCACCTTCTCCAAATACTAATATTATATACCCTTAAGCCCCTTTTAAAATTTTATCCTTTATGTCACCAAAAAAACTTTAGCCACATTTCTCCAAATGAAAAAAATAGAATAATTCTATAATTAGGACTATTCGGAGTCTTTAAATCAATTTTTTTTTTGTAATTTTAATTAATTTTGGAGTGGTATACATGCATGTCACATCGTCCCCAGTATCTGTATGTTTAACACATAGAATTCAATATTCATTTTTCTGATATTTTATTATCTCTTTTATATTAAAATATAAATTTCAGAAGATATTTTATACTCTAAAATATTAAAATTAGTAATATTGTGATGAGATTGAAAGCTTTATTATTATTATTAAAAAAACTGCATCAAAATCTAAAACACTAAAATAATATGCATGTTAATATGACAATATTCATGTCAAATATGTAAATATATATAAGAATGTGTGCTACTAATGTAAATTTTTTAATATTTATCAAAACATTTACACAAGCACCACCCATTTATTATATAATTATATATTTAGGGTATGTTTGAGTCAGCTTATTTGGTGCGGTGACGTTTTCTTGACTGTTTGGGTAAACCACATTTTGACAATTTATGCGTTTTGAAAATGCTGAAAGCATCATTTTCACACAGCACCTATTTAGGTGCGGTGGCAGTTTTCTGGGCATTCTGACTTTTCCAAAAAAAAAAGTTTGTAATAATCACCACACCTAGCTTATTAACAGATTATTTTTAATCACCTTGTCAGCAGATTATTCAATAAACTGCAGTTACTCCAAACAGACCCTTAATACCTAAATTTTAATTACTTAGCTCATGTAGTTTAAATTTTTAAATCACATAAAAAATATCATGATTTGTAAACATTTAAAGTTAAATGTGAGTAATGGATATGTAAATATAAAATAATTGAGTGGGATGTATTAATTCATCAAATCTGCTAAAACTAATCACAGCACGCCTCCCAAACCCTCGCCCAAGTTTCGGAAACCGCGACTAGAGCTCGCCGGAGAAGCATTCGAACGGGACCTGCGGAGGAGTTTGTGAGTCGCGCGATTCAAGTTAAATCTTTCGAATCCTTTTTTTAAGGTAAAATGGGGAAGAAACTGGATTAGGAATTATGCCGGTTTTAAGTTTGCGTTTTCTATCGTTTGGCTTTCAGTTAACTCTAATGGGGCTTTCTTTTAATTTTTCTATTTTTCCGGATTGTTTTCAGTTCGTCATCTTAGACTTTTAGGAAATTTTTGACGTTTTGGAATTTGTTGCTTTAGGCTTCAATCGGTGGATGTAGGGCTTAATAAGCTAATATCCTATTTATTACTCCATTTGATTCTGTTTAATAGAAGTGTAAGGTTTTATTTTCTTACCTATTATCTCTGATAGTGAACACTAGGGTTTCTTTGGATAATTTTCTGAGAGCTTTTTTTTCGTCTGCCTACTATGTATTGAAAACCTTTCACCTATACAGGTTTCTGGAAGTTTTTTTCCTNAAGGTTGCATGGACCTGCTCCCTACTCTTAACCTGGTAAATACCTTAGGGATCTATTAAACTCAATATTTTTTACTTAATAATATTATCCTTAAAACTTAAGGACCATTAATACACAACATAGAGTTAGGAAGGTTTTCAAAACTTTACTTTTCCAGCTCTATA
>JXCR01128939.1:0-10587 GCA_002079205.1 Phalaenopsis hybrid cultivar | reverse complement strand
AAAGAAAGATTTTTTTATTATTTTCTTAAGATTGACCTGTTGTATGGTTTAAGGTAGAGATGCAAATAGGTTTGAAAATAAGATGCATATATAAATAAAAAATATGTATATTTTTATATTTTTTTAAAAATAACTTAAGAGGCACCTATTAGCCCCCTCAATACCTTAGCATGAAATATGCGTACCAATCACGACATGCTAGCTAGTATTTCCCCACCGAGGCATCCTCGTAGGCAATACTCGCTACCTCATTGTGACCAACAGAGGGCCACTCAACTAATGAGCTAGCTTCATCATAAAGTCAGTTGAAGAATGCACTTGAAAATGCAACATGATCGAGTGTAATATGACAGTGTAGGGGGTATCTCAAGATATAAAACATTTGTCACCAGTATACGGTAGTGTATGTCAATGACGAATGCACTAACAGTGTGGTGGTGTGCATGCAAAACATCAACATGAGTGAAGAAGACTGTACCGAGGAGGCAATGACCCAAAAAGCAAGCTAGCTACACAGGAAGTGACCCAAAAAGGTGGGTATGTCGTAGGGGCAGTGATCCGATGGTGGGTGTGCCATAGAGACATTAACCTGGACAATGGGTGTCTCATGGAGGCAATGACCTAGAAGGTTGGTGTGGCGTGGAGGCAGTGACCAAGAGGGTGGGTGTGTCATGGAGTTCGTGACCCGGAGGGTGGGTGTGACGTGGAGGCAGTGCAAACTCAAATATCCAGGAATGCCACATACTAGATGTCATGCAAAGCAAACATGTGGGATTCCACTAGTGTGGATGAAGACACTAGTGATGTGTGGCGTCATGACATGGAGATGTCACAAACTAGATGGGTAGGGTAATGAGTCCATGGGAGGCACAAGTACTTAATATGGGCATGTGAGGGTATAAGCTCATCAATGCATGCAATGGTGCAAGTGATGAAGGCGCTAATGCAATCCATGCCAAATGAATGTGCAAGAAAAATGCAACACTCAAGAGAAACATTTAATCAAACCGATTGGGTGAGTGCAGCTAGTCGGATGAGCTGATAAGCATATCTATCGATATGATCGGGCTAGTACTACAGATCAGACGAATTGACTGAACATAGATGGTCAAGCCGATCAGGTCGGTGGGGCCAATTGGAGGGGCTAACAAAAAATGATAATCAATCTGATCGATTCAGTGCAGCCGCTCGGACGAATCGACAAAAGATAGGTTAGTTGTGACAATCAAATCGATGGGACCAATCAAAATAGTCAATGTAGAAAACATATGAAAAAATGATATTTATAATGCACTTTTAAAAAGTCATTCACGACATGCAAAAAGATACAAATATGAACAACAGGCATATAAAGATGAGATCTTATTGTTCTCAGCTAAAAAGTCGGTTCGACTTGGCGATCTCTCGCGTTACCTGAAGGATAATTGACTGGGTGAAGCAGGTGTTGCTACAAAGAAACAGACAATCACTTTTGTTTTTCTGGTACGATGCGTAGGGAATGTCAAAGTCATGGGACTTTCTATTTTCTACACCTAAATGGAGGATTTTGCTCCCTTCTATCGCGAGAAAGAAATTGTTGGTGTAAATGACGATCCTGAGCGTTAGGATTTCGTGCTAAAAATGAAAAAAAATGGTTTTGCTTGTAGGATTTATGGGAAAAAAAAGCTTCTAACCTATGGGGTAAGAACACCAAAACCCTACCCTAGTTTCTCTAAAATTTAGACCTAGGGGCCCTAATGAAAGGAAGAATGAAAGTTCAAGGAGTCTCATCGCTGTGATGGTTGATCAAAGTCTGATGTTTGTTCTGGAATAAGTTTTCCTAGTGATAGAAGAGATGAAAAAAATCTATGCGAAGCTCCGATGTGGTCCGCTCCATTCCTTATCCAAAGAATGAAGATACTTTCCTTTATAAGGAGAGTAAGACGAGGTTACGACGAAGTTCCAAGCTTTGGCGAAGTCCCGACGATCCTTACCTAAGCTAGGATGAAGCTCTCCTTTAGCATAGGAAATGAGAGACCTTGTTCTCTTGTTCTCCCCCCCCGAAAAAGAAGAAGAAGTAGAAGAAGGTTGTAAGAAGGAAGTCCTCACTCTCATCTTTCTTTTAAGTTCTTGGCCTCAAGGGAACTCCTACTTTCCCATTGATCGGGAAATGACTCAAAAGTAGTAAAATTTGCGGGAGAAAATTGGTACTGATTTTGGACTAGCTCCTACTTTTCCGGTGATCTGAAAATGGCTATTTTGATGAATTATTTGTGCACCTAGGCACCTGAAGCTGTTGCCTACCTATTGAACTCTCAGGTTTTAAGCTCCTTAGGGGCTATTTTGGGCACATAGGCACTCAGGAATGGCGCTAGGAGACGCTCTAGCCCAAACTTCAAAAATGAGTATTTTCCCCATATATGGATTAGAGAATCCGTCACCAGTCAGTACTCTGAACTACGAAATGGGTAAAGTGTTCCAAACACAAATTTTTCAGTTGTGTGCGTATGAGGGCTCCGACTTCCCTTAACTTCGGGGAGACTCTGAGTGGATACAGAGAGACCAATAACACTAGAATGTACATCAATCATGTCCAATATCTTGGGTGAGTTCGTCCAATTGTAGGTTCTCTCGTGTGGGGTAGAATCAACACAAAGTCTAGCTCTGTGCCTTGAGTATGTGCTAGGAGGTATCAAATGTCTGTCTTGAGCCGCAAGATGCTACAAATGGGAGGTAGATCATCACAGTCATTTAGGTAGGCACCTAACACTTACGACAAAAAAAAACTGAAGCCAAAAAATATCTAGTCCTTGGCATGAGCTGTAGGACTTTTCGAGTGAATATTATCTCATTAGAGCATTGTTTGTGTACGTGCAAAAAACTGCAAATATATCATGTCTCATGTGTACATTCAATTGTAGTGTTGGGAACCATAAATTTAAAACATACAAGTTTTATATATTTTATTATATAATATTATAGACAAATGTACGAGGCTTTGTTTCATAGATACTAGAAAAGGAGATATGCCACAATATAATCAACAACAAGGCGTGTAAATTTATTCGTTCCTTTGTTTAGAAGGCGATGTGATAGGCCAAGATTCAATAGAATAGGAAATATAATGGATGAAACAAGATTACATAGCTCTTGCTAATGTATTATTTTTAAAAACACTGGACACAAAAACACGACATACCCCAATAACCCAAGTTCAAGCAGGCATTTAAATTAAATTAGCCTAGAAAATAAATTATTTTACCGAGTAAATACTTTTTGGGTAATCCTTAAATAAGTACGACAAAGGCAGCAAGTACAAGAGGCTGCCACTGTACTAGGCATGTTCCGACAGTGTATCCAGCAATGGCGGAGGCACCGCCGAGTAAACAAGCATTAGGAGAATCACATAGAGCATCAACTATTGATCAGATAATGTATTTGTAATTTATTCTTATTGCAATTGAATAGATATAAAAGACTGATTCAAGTAAAACATGAACAGGCGAGGGTACTTGAGACAACCAACCAGTCATGTATGCAAAGCATGGGAGTGGTCGGTTAGGTGCCCACAATTCATTCGAGCATTGCAAACTGCGGGGATTTATTATATTCAACATTTATAATTCATTGTGATAGAACATCATTTGAGAACTACAACAGTAGGGCGAAGGTCTTAGCTCACTAATATGTTCCATTTATCAGTTGGTAAGAAGAGAACCAAAAAATTAAATTATTTGTTATCCATATAATTATGGTTAAGACTGTGTTTATTATTTTCTTAACAACTACATGTGAGATGACAATCACACTGCAAGATGTACAAATTACTATTGGCATCAGGGTGGATGGACGTGCCCTGATTGGTCCAATTTGTGTTGTGCTGAAGTCGCGCTGGTCTGGTTGGCCAAACTTTTGCGATGAATTATTATGAAGACATCCAAGCATAGATGAGATTGTTCAGGATCCTGTGGACAAAAAATTCTTGAAGTTTGGTGCTGAAAGCATTTGCATGTCCGGATACATACTCTCTGTGTTCCTATTCCCAGAGATTTATCACACAAGACATTGGGATTCACATATATTTTATGCAGACTAATAATATTTATAAATATGTCAGCAATTCCTTTAATAATTTTATCTGATAACCCCAGATGAAATGAGGATTGAGTGCTAGAAGTGCCACACATAAATCAAGAAATGTGTATAGGCTAAATTCATGGACTAATGCAGAGTTAATTACATTAATTTATAAAAATAAATTTATATGTTGTTTATTTAATTCATAACAAATCGTAAGATCTAAACAAACAAGTTGTTTAGGCACTTTATCTTAATGATTTTACGATGTGGTTGACTAAGAATTGTCCTTAGAATATGGAAATATGGACAGCTCATCCACCTCTTATCAACTGAAAACGTGTGGAGTGGCATCTTCCAGACCGAGTAATGCGACAATTTATTTATGTAGAATCCACAGAGATTGTGTCAATATATTAATCTTTTCCACAGATCGATTGGTGAGGAAAACCTGACATGGACTGGATGCATTACCGCCAAAATTTCATTGCTATGTAGAATAATCATCAGGTCTTCATGACTCTAATAAATCCATCTTTAGGTGATGGAAGTGTGAAACTGTCGCATTACTTACAGCAGTATAGATCATGGACATCAATCTACCTAGTTTAACAGTTTGTTATACCACAAGGTACTTACCACCGAATGTCTTCTGGGGAGAGATTAATGGTTAGTAAATATTTTATAATGATGTTCCACTTCTAATTTCTTATATATTATCCTGATTTAATAAATTATAAACTTATGCAGGTTGACCATTGCATTTGTCCATTCAAAGGGCCTTGCTTGTAGTTTTGCTGGTTGTCATGGTGAAGATGTTATGACAATGCAGAAAGGTTATGAAGAACTCGTCGAGTTTTCCAACAACGTGGATCAATCACTCTATATTGATTATAGCGGGCTCGACCAACCACCCGAACATACTTCCCGAAGTTCTACTTTGGATATCCCATGACAATTACCAACGAACTTCTTAAGAGAATCCATTGTAGATGCTTCGAGAAGATCTTTTACCTATATTGGTCCCTTAAAATATACAAGAACCTCAACATGTGTAGGACCTTCAACATCATACAAGGGTTCGTCATATGCTCTACACTGGATATTTCAATTTGCAATTTCGTTTGTGGCCCAATTATAGCGGACCTCCACTCCACGTTTAACAAGTGACTCTAGTTGTCGCATCAACTAGTGATCAGATTCAAGAGGACGATGGAGAGAAACATCTAGGGCAACCGCTCCGTGCACCATCAAGATGCACTATGAGATCAAGAGCTCTTCGACCGCGATGAAGAAAATATATTTTCTTATTTTTTTTAATATTTATTTTACTTTCAAGTGCTATTTCAACAAAGTTTAAATTTAAATCCAGAAATTTGACATTCTAAATTTATTACTTTCAATGTCAAAGTTTAGTTAAAATTATGTTATTTTTTATATTTATATTAATTTAAATACTATCCCGCAAATTTAATTTTTTTCCCATAAATGAGGTTTTTTTTTTTATTTTTGTTTTGTTTTTAATAATTCATTAGATAAATTATTTAAATCTTTATTATTAATCTACACCATTTCATATATATTTAATAAATTAATAATAAATTCATTATAATTAATTTAATATATTAACTTTTTAATTTCTGATGATTTATTTTTTTAAATTATTATTGTAAAAAAATATTAACATTTCAGCTTCTCATGCTAATTAAGGGCGCATTTGGGACAACTTATAAGTGCAATGTCATTTTTGAAAAAATTATGGTACCGTTTGAATCACACGTTTTGACTGTTTATCCGAAAACACAATTTTATTTTTAGATTAAACATTAAGGCCACGGATCGAACTCCGCAGTCCACCCGATCATCCTGAAAAGCATAATCCCTGTTTTAAAAATTTAGCCTAAAAACAAATTAAAACTATTAAACCATCCCTCTCTTCTCATCGCTGCCCGAAACCCTCGTTTCCATGCTCCCCTTCTCTCGGTTTCGCCCAAACTTCCCATCGCTACTCAAACCCTCGCTTACGTCCCTCCCCCTCTCCTTCGCAGTTTCGCTCAAAATCATCGCCTTCGTGAACGAAACATAGCGACACAGTCGCCATCAGAGCTAGCTGGGAAGGCAACGACGGGTTCGCGGCTTACAGAGACAACCGAAACTCCCATATTTCTCATCCTTCCGCTCGGCTCCTACCGGAAACCATTGAAGAAGGTAAGCCTGTTCGATCCATTCTTCCTCTTCGCTTGTCCTGGATTTACTAAAATATGCCGATTAACAGGATTTAGTATATCCCGGATTTATGACGAATTTTTTGAGGCTGTGTAGATGTTGTGGTTTCGAAGAACTTTCTATATCACTTTGACATTGAACTGCTTCAGCAGTTTGGTTTCTCTTTTGCTGCCCAGTATCTTATTTCCTGGTGGAACATTTTCCCATTGCAGTTTATTTGATTGTTAATTAAAGAAGATGGAAGATGATCAGCAGGTAGTTACCCAATCTCCCAGCATGAATGAATATTCTAGAGTTATTGAGGCTCCTTCAGCATACGATATGTCTAATTCAGAGAAGGGAGTTGAAAATTTGGACCAACCTGGATCATTAGCCGATGCGTCAGGTCCCTTAGTTCAAAATTTTAACCCTGGGAATGAGAATGTCTATGCTCATGGCACAAGTTATGGTTCAGCCCATGCTGGCAATGGGAATGTAGCATGTGATTCTATGGCTGCTGTTGCCACTGATAACCTTGTTAGACATGAAGTGGAGGCAGCTGTTCCCACTCATGCTGTCAGCTATGATTCAACAAACGGAGTTCCCGGTGAAATGGTTGAATATCAGTCTTCGGAAGTTGTTGAATATGGGGCTGCATCCGCTGTTCCCGATGCACATGCTGGGGCACAACATTTTGAAGAAGGTACGTATGCTTTCATATTAATTGAAACTATTCTTGGAAAATTTTAATGAGAATCATTTAGCAACTTTTTTTTTTCACTTTCTTTGTTTAATTTTGATGTTTCTGTTGTCCATGTGCTTAGTTATCCAAAAGTTGATTTTGTTCATGCATTTTTGTTTTCTTTGTACTTTGTAGTGTATTCTGCTGAGGAGGAGAGGCTATGGAATGCTGTTAGGATTAACTGTTTGGATTTCAATGCGTGGACAGCCCTCATTGAGGAGACTGAGAAAGTTGCAGAGGTGTCTCAACATGCCTCTCTTTTGTTACCTCTTTTCCCTCATTCATGGGTTTTCACCTATTAGTTCAGCTAAACATAAGTCACATTTTTACCTAAAAAAATATTCATTTTCATGCATTTATTTAATTTAGCATTTGGCGCATATGTTTAGTAAAATAAACATTAAAACATGGACGTCCTATGAGAATAAAACTATGACATACTAAGCGTGCGAGGTTTCTATCAGTTGAATTATCTAATTCATTGAATTTTTTGCTGCCATAGATTCATATGCTTGATTTGCTTGTATTGCGTGCATTATTTGTTTCAACTTAAAAGCATGATGGTATTTACACCTTTTGGTTTCTGAGCATGTTCCATGCTAGTTAGGGGGTTTTGACATAGATTTTGTTTTACTTGACTGTATGATTTAGGTTCATTTTTTGGGCATGGTCAATCAAAACAACTTAAAAATTGAATTGTTGGGTTTGTTTTCTTTTATTTGTACCTTCTAATTTTTTTTAGAGCACAAAATGCATTCCAGATTATGGATCCTAATTTGGTTTTGCATTTTGGATGTAGATTATGTATCCTAATTTGCAGTCTAAATTCTGAAATATGAAATTTGAACTAGGATGCCCTTGAATCTAATCTAAATTCCATAATATAGATTATGCATTCTAGTTATAGTCAATATCTCTGTTGAACTGTTTAATTTTGCAGTAGATGTGTTAAATTTGATCAAATGATTTTTTTATGGTTTTACTAGTTTTTTATGCAGTTCTATATGTTTTTTTCCCTGTAAGGGCTTCTTTTAAAGAGCCGCATGTTAAATATTCCATTTACTTGTTTTCCACTTGATCTGTTTGTGTTTCTACATTAGTTTTACTAGAGACCCAGTCTTGCTTGGTTCTATCTCTATATTTTTTTCTTGGAAAAGCCATCCTTTTTATTAAATGAAAAAAAGTTTGTTGCGTTTTGTAAAGTTATAGAAAAAGATTTTTTGCTTTAGGAAATTGATCGCCTGAACGAACTTGTAGGTTATTAAATTAACTGACATCTCCTATGTAATGTTGCCCTATTTGTAGATGTCATCTTTTTGGTTCATTGGCATCTTTAATAAATGTCATTTAACTCTTTCGTTAATGCATCTAAATAACTAGCTATTTAATGATTAAAGTAAATAGTACCATCAATTTTTCCAGAAAACATTACCTCTATTAGCAACCCAGCATTGAACTAAACACTGCATTTGACCGTAACATTGTCATTAAAATAAAAAAATATTACTGTAGAGGAGACTTCTATCAATAATATTGAACCAAATAACCCATATAAAGCATGTTCTCCTCTTCTGTTATTTTCTTTCACCAGACAGTAGAAAATACAGCTCAACAGATTAGGAATGCCCAAGTTACTGCTACCATTTGAAATATTGAAGATATGGAACAGGAAATCAAATTGCCGCACGATTATAAAATTTCTCAGATCATTGAGGAAAGATTCTTATCGAGATTTTCAACCAATGGTATGGATTAATAGTTCCATTCGAAGATAAAAGGAAATGATTTAACGTTTCAAGGATATTTGGCATTATTTTAGAATTCATTTTGTTTGCATGGTCTGATGCATAATTGTCTTTAACATGTAATGGTTGTTTCTGAGCGCTCTTTAAGTACACTATATATGGAATTGAATTTTGTTGGCCTTGGCCGTATAAAAGAGAACTGCTATTTTAGAAAATTGGTTTTGAAAAAATTCTAAGGGCATTCCATTTTCTTGTATCAATTTTCTTATCCTTTTAGGACTTCCTATCATGGAGGTGCTCGAACAGAAGGTTGATAGGAAATGGCAAGAAGAAATACGCGGAATGGGAGGAAGTACCAAAAACTTAAACATGGGAAAGTTGAAAAGGTGTGGAGGAAATAAAACGAATTAAATGAAAACCTTATATATTATGATGCACAAACACTTTTAATTAAGGAACCGTGCGATATCGAACACGGACACGACTCTGATATGACATAAAAGTGTCCATCTAAATAATTTTTTAAAAATACGTCTTCAACAAATGTCTATCATTCGACACAAATTTCGAGGCATGACATGAATCTCGAGATAATTTTTTGAGCAAGGAGTTCAAATCTTGATAAAAATTCATTCAGAGCTTCGATTTCAGTAAACTTATAGTCAAGCTGACCAGCTCGACAAGATAGACCGAATGATATCAAAATTGGTTCAATCTGAGTCAAATCAAACTTAAATCAAGTCATTAACCATCCTTGGAAGATTTTCAGATATATTTAGAAGGTTTAACGAATGCCTAATCTAGCAAGCCTATAGTTGAATCGAGCGTCTCGACAAGACGAATCCAACGAGCCCAAGATTGTTCAATTCCGACATCTTTAAGACACCAAAATGTCCATCAAATGCCGTTTGATTGAAGGAAGCTCTCTGGGCCGTCTGATCAAACTGGTTCATATTCCTGCATTAATTGCACATAGAATACTATAAATAGTGTTCCACCCCACTCATGAGGGGAGACTTGAAGCTTGAGAGAGAACTTGAAGCATTGAGAAGTAGTTGGAGTCCAGCACCCTCCCTGTTATCGTCGATTGCTATCAACTGTCGTCGACCACTGCTGACCGCCGTCGACAATCGCCAATTACTTTCGACACCTCTCAATCGCTGTCGACGACCGCCGACTGTCGTGGACACTCGCCGATCGCCGTTGACTACTATCTACTGTCGTCTATAACCACCAATTGTCATCGAGCATTACTATTGCCGTCAACCACCACTGATTGTCGTCGACCGCCGCTGACCATCATTGATCACTACTAATCACTGTCGACCACCACTGACCGGAAGCCGTCTGTCGATGTTATAACTTAGAAATTCTAGTAACTCTTTCCCGTCTGTGAAACAAAGGAGTTTCTGTAATCATCAATCTATAGTGGATTCTTACAACTGGGTTAGACCCCGTGGTTTTTTCCCCTTGATGTGTTTTTCCACGCAAAAACTTCTTGTGTCATTATTGGNGAAACAAAGGAGTTTCTGTAATCATCAATCTATAGTGGATTCTTACAACTGGGTTAGACCCCGTGGTTTTTTTCCCTTGATGTGTTTTTCCACGCAAAAACTTCTTGTGTCATTATTGATTATTTTCTTTTACTGTGTGGGTTAAATTCTCGTACAACGCTAAGACGATAATTCATTGTTCTACTTCCGCGAATTTTCTAGCACGCATCAAGCTTAATTTTTTTTAAAATTTTATTTAAAGATTTCTTTCAATGACCTTTTTTATAAAATATGTAGTTTAAAAAAAATCTTCAGGTTTTACAAGATCAACTAAATATGAATAAAA